>VZSZ01007042.1:5987-62732 GCA_013398815.1 Ibidorhyncha struthersii | reverse complement strand
AATTAACTCCATTCACCACTGCTCTCTGGTCTCAGCCTTCCAGCCATTTTTTTACCCAGCAAAGAGTACCCAAGCCATTATCAGCCAGCTTCTCCAGGAGAATGCTGTGGGAAATGGTGTCAAAGCCTTTACTAAAGTCCAGATAGGCAACATCCACAGCTTTTACCTCATCCCCTAAGCAGATGACCATGTTGTAGAAGAAGATCAGGTTAGTCAAGCAGGACCTACCTTTCATAAGCCCATGTTGACTGGGACGGATCATCCGGTTGTCCTGTGCGTACTGCGTGATGGTACTCAGGATGATCTGCTCCATCAGCTTCCCTGGCACCGAAGTCAAACTGACAGACCTGTAGTTTCCCAGATCCTCCTTCTGGCCTTTCTTGTAGATGGGTGTCACATTAGCTAGTTTCCAATCTGCTGGGACCTCCCCAGTCATCCGGAACTGTTGGAAAATGATGGAAAGTGGCTTTGTGAGCACCTCTGCCAGCTCTCTCAGAACTCTTGGGTGGATTCCATCCGGTCCCATAGACCAGGTTCCCTCACACCAGGACCACACTGGTGACGTCCCAAGTGTTGTCAAGTCCCTGATAGGCTGTCCGGTTGCCAAAAACTCAGAAATTGTCGCTGAGCAAGTAGGATCCTCTTCCCCCTCCTTCTTTGGCTGACGAAACTCCTTCTGTTGAGGGGCAGAGGTGGAAAACATAGGAATGGCTGGACAACCCATCACCTAGGGATCATTCCACCACTGTACAAGCCTCTCTGGCCTGGCAACTTTGCTGGCAACAAGACCACTTTGCCACTCAGAGCTTAGGGTTTCCACCTGCACCCTGCCCTTTCATGGTATCAAATGTTTGATGCAAGCACACATGGATAAAGGTGCATGCATTCGCACACTGTTTTGTAGCACACATCACTTATTCTGCATTTATAAAAAGTTTGTAATGGATCAGTTACATTATTTTTCCTCTGATCTGAACAGGTTGGTTAATAGCCTGTAGCAACGTTCTCTTCTGCCAAGGCAGGAGGAATGGGGAAGTCACTTTTAGCAAAGTTGCAAAATGTCATAACACATAAAACCTAAAATCACCATAAGCCCATAAAAACTATGGTAAGTGAACAAGTAAAATCACAGTAAGCCTATAATTACACAAAACCTATAATAAATTGCTGTTGTGTAGTAAAAGCTGATTAAAAATTGATTTAAATGGTTCAAACTATGTAGGTCTCACCTTAACGCATTACATGGTGTTTACACTACCCTGATTTGCAAGGAGTCCTTCGTTTTCATGGCCTCTCCATGCACACCCAAAATGATGAGGAGAGACAAGTTCTGCTTTCCTGTACCAGACCTTCAAATCAATAACTTTCAGTGCTCAGAGATCACACCAAATAAAAATACTCTGCTTGAACCTAGCAAACATGCAGGGCACATCATCAAAAGCGCAGATATGTCACTGGCCATGTTAGATGGCTGCCAACACCATCTGGCTTTCAGTGCCCTCTCCTCCTCAAAAGCTGCTAGCACATGTAGCCCAACTTCCTTCCTGGCAGCAGAGAGGCACTTGAAATACAACTAATAAGCAATTTAAGGATCCAAAATATGAAAGCAAGTGCTGATATCTTGCTGCATCCATTGCTTCAGTCAGCTATTGTGGGGACAGAGTCAGGGCAAGCTCTGCACCCCAGGTGGTGCAACAAAGGCTCCTTTCCTCACGTGTAAATCCTGGGGCTCCTATTCCAGCTCTGTATGATGATATGAATTAACCTTACCCTATTATTTTCTCTGCCTCCACCAAGGAGCAGTAACCCCAGTATTTCATCATGTCAGTCCAAGTCGGCCATAAATCAATCATCTGTGTCTCAGGAAATACTCCCCAAAAGGCCATCCAGTAAGATGCTCCACTGTATAAGTGCTGCTTCACTGTGTCAACATCTCACTCTTAACAAAGGAATAGCTCACACAAGGTTTCCATGATCTGCCCTGTCATGACCGTGGGCAGCAATAAGAAGACAAGTTCGCGCAGCTCAGCATACGCATAGATCTGCGATGGGCACGCATGAAACAGCCTTGCCTGGTCCCTGCACACTGAACGCCCTCAGAGATGAGCACTCTCGGCAGCCCCTCAGCTGCATGAAAAATAGATCCACCTGGGGTAACTGCCACAGTGTGTTCCCATTAGAAACACAGTTGAAAGCAGCAGCTGGTTTGTGCTGGTGGCCCCATGAGATGTGGTGCCACATACTCCGGTGACCAGTAATTATTTATCTTTTCATTTCTGATAGCTTTGTTTGCAGGTAGTCCCAAGAGAAAAACAAAACAGTCTAAGTTCACCAAATACACTGTTCATTGCAGGTCTTTTATTCTGTCCTTCCTGCAGAGAAGATGATATTCATACACTGAAATGAGCATGAAATCTGTTCCTGAAATTAACACAGAGTATCAGAGTTTTGGGGCAAGAAATCTCTGTTAAAAAGATGGTTAACTAATAATGTCTCAGTAATGGTAAATGGGGATTTTCAGAAAGTCTGTTCAGCATTTCTAACCCAAAACACAATTTGCAAATCAACTTTCAAATTGAAGTCCAGAAAAAACTCTGAGAAAAAAAAAAATTGAAGACACCGAGTCGCTGGTGTGATATCTTTCTGTTAAGGAAACTGGTTCAGTACATCTTGTCTAGGAGAGGGAGAGGCAAGGGAAGAAGGCAAGGCAAAGCTAAGCAAGGGAAAATATTTTAGGAGTGACTTTATTCCTGACTAAGAATCTTTATAACTTTTAATCTTTAACTTTAATTTGGCTTTAAAAAGACTATGCAATCAATTTATTTCTGAGTTTTAAGCCATATAGAAACTATCAACGATATTCATTCTAAAAGAAAATGCACATAATTCAGTTGCATAAGGTTGAGATAGAAAAATCCAAATGTCAAGCTGAGTCAAAGAAGGATCAAGCAGATTCAAAGCCGTGGGAGTTTGTCTTCAAAGCTACAATGTCTTAGACAGACAATTAAATGAATGGCTGAAAGTGATGGTTTGGGATGGTTTTGGAGGCTTCCAAAGAAATACCATTACTAGCTGGCAAACTGTAAAGCTACCATTAAAAATAACCTTGAGGTTGATAGGATTTTCATAGAAGATCTATCCTAAAAAAAAAGTGTTAAAAGAGCTACAGAGCTGGCCAGGAAAATTGTCTATTCCTTCTTGTCTGCTTCGCTGGATGTCTACAGGATAGCAGCATGTGCTGCCTCAGTGAAAGTTAACGAACAATGTCCATAGGGCAAACAGTTGATGAGTTATCTATAAACTCGTTCCTTCCAAACCTTTAGGGAGACAAAATCCTTTTGATTTTATTGAATGTACATTTCTGTCTAATCTCCTGCCAGCCTCTCCTTAGCATTACAGGTGGCTGCAGAATTGACCCTGGGCATGAGTTGAGCTCTTCCTTTGGAGGGAGTCACAACTTCTGGAAACAAGATGTAATGATATTTCTGATGCCTGTTTGAACAAAGTGGACATCAGTGCACCGCATCAGAGCATCATCAAGCCGCGTGAGATTCAAACGTAACTACTGCCGATCATAATTAAAATTCTTACCCTACAAATGCATGCTATTTCTATCTCATCATCATTGCACTCTTCATAACCAGTTAGAGCCTCAGATAAAGGTGTTTGGGGTTTTGCCTTTAAAGAGTAGTACTTAAGCTCTAGTTCAGCAAGGCATCTGAGTTTATTCTTAACTTTAATTTCAGACCATTCTGCAAGTAACATCACTACAGCTTAACAGATATGGTGTAATTAAGAAACACATTGGCGACAAGGTTCAGACTGCCAGCTGCACTTAGGAAAACTACGGGTTTGTTAGTCAGAGGGAAACATTATGAATATTGAAGGAGATGTTCCTTCTGCCAAGCTTTAATTGTCTAAGCATACCTAGACTCCATGTATAGTTCATGGCAAGAAGCAGACATCTCTGGAGAGGAATTCATGTCTCTTACCTTAGATACCCATCTGGGATGAAATAATCAGGAGTTCCAAAATCACACTGTCTTGTCTTTAGTGACACAGAAATGTACAGATCTAACGAAAACAAATCTTTTTGATCCCTCTCTCCTCTTCTTCTGGTTTCTTTCCTCCACAACTTGTTGGTTGATTTGAAGTGACATTCTGCTACAAACCAGATCCTTTTGGCCTTTCTCTCTGCTCCTGTACATGACGCACTTCCAGACCATGATGCCTTCCCAGTTGTTGGGGAGATGACACGTGCTCAATCAGTCGTACACCTGTGTTTCCCCAACAGCTCCTGAGAAACCCTTTCTTCTATAACCTGCATGTCCTTTAATGGTGTGACCTCCTAATCAGCTTTATCAGACACAGCTGATCTCTATTTATCTCCCCATTCTGGACTAGGCAGGAAAAATTGATTTGTTCTAGGCAGAATCCATCCTTTTGGCCCAATGGGCTGCATTTGAATGCCCCATCAACGGAAGATGGCGAGTTCCTATCATTAACCTGTCTCAGGTGCAAGATGCTCTACCAGCCCTTCCTCAGCTTCCCCAGTAAGGAAGGAAAAAATACCAGATAACTCATCCATGTTCCATATTCAAAATGGATTTATATGGAGAATCTCCGGTGTCAAAAACCTTAAGCCCTCCATGGGCAGAATTCCCAGAGCGCCCAGCAGTGTGTGGTGCTCTGGGGGCTTCATAGCACCAGTTAAACTCGGGCTTCTCCAAATACCTCCTTATATGCGCCTCTTCTTCACCCTTGGGCACCAAACTGGATGGCCAAGATACTTGCTTAATCACTTTCTTGGATGCCTCAAGGAAAACCAAGCAGTAGATTTAGCAATTTCCAAATAACCTTGTTAAAGGACTCAGAAATATTTAACTCAAGCTGCAGGATATTACAGACAGTTTTGCTTCCTACCTTCTCAACAGGACTTGGAGGTTCACTCCTACTAATCTCAAACACCTGCCAAGCTATATGGCAAAAAGAGACCTTTAGTTGGGCTAATTCAAAAGATATTGTAAATTATCTTTTTGCACAACATGCTAGCATTTCTTAATTAATATATGTACGCTAGAATTTTCCCCAGGAAGTATTGTTTGGAAACTTATTAGTGGAAAAGAAGTCATGCAGCTCTCCTTTAAATTGCTCTTTTCCTTCCTCACCCTGTGCCATAACCATACAAGAAGCATGGCATTTAATAGCTCCTGAACATTCCCCATTTTTCCAGTGCATCGCAATTACAGAGACACCTGCTCTGGATGACTCTGTCTCCACCCACCGTGGACAGGGCTCAACAGGGCTCCATGTTTCTCACAAATCACTGCTGGTCACAAATTGGGTGTGGTCAAAAGCATGTTGGGGCACCAAGGCAAGTTCACAGAAGGTTTTATACCACCTATAGCCTCTGTGTCTTTTTTATTCTTTTCTAAAGTATGGATTTGTGCTTTTTATTGTCCATTTTTGAAGTCTGTAACATTTTTAAGAGTTCCTTGTTGTATTAAAAACCCAGTTTCATAAGTCAGGTAGAGATACAGAAGCAGTGGTGAAAGGGTAATAGCGAAATGGCAAAACACCCAAGAGGTTTAAAGAAAAGTAATTAGTTGGACTGTATCACGTGACTTTATAAAGGTCCCAGGTGTAACCACCAAAGCAAAGCTAAGTGTGTAAGGCAGAAAGACTTGTGCATCTTGAACTACTGAAGAGACCAATCACACAAATTTCTCCCTTGTCAGGCTGCTGGGACTTAGTGGGCTCCAGCAGAAGTGGATTTGGGTTTATCCACAAGCACAAGAGCAGTAATGACTCTCAAGCCCTTAGTACTATTCCCATCTATCAGGTGTATCACATTTGCAAAGCGGACACTGTGGGCGCAAACTGCCCGTATCTGAACTCATGCAGTCTTCAGTGAGCTAAAGATGCATTTATTTGTGTGGCACACCCTCTCCGCTCTTCTTCCTGTGCTTCTGCAGCAACACCTTGTAAGATAAAACAGGAGCGGGCTCCCTCGTTAAGCCTCACACCTTGCACTGATACAAGCAGCGTTCCCCGGGGGCACCGGGTTATCCCAACCTGTCGTTGCCACGATCTGCATCATCCTGATGCCTTTTTCTTGCACGCTGGCTCCCTGCCAAAGGAGCAGCCCTGCCTGCTGTGCTGGGTGCTGACACTGTAATAGCCATGTGTGCAGGCAAAGAGCATCCTCTTCTCTGCCTGTAATGATATCCCGTCACTGGTCTGCGGGGGCAGACGGTCTTGCAAACTTCACACTGTGGTTAGTAACAGTCGTAACATCACAACAGCCGGCAGTTCCCAGGTGGTATTCCCATGTAAGGGATGTCTGTCTTTCCAGGAGCCTGTCTGCCACACGTCTGTGGCTGACATGCTTTGGAGAAACACGGCAGTAGCTTTTGCTCAAAACCAAATCACCTCAGCCACAATTATCTTATTTTGCCTAAAAACAAAGCCGACACATTCAGAGTCAGTCCATTTGCTGTTGTTTCAGCTTCATTATACTATTGTCTTCAATGACGCTTGGCTTAGCTTCCTGGATCTAGGTGAAGCTGGTCCACACCGAAGTCAGTTATCTCCGTAAGAAAAGATTCAATATAAAATCTCTGCCTTCGGCTTTTCTCAGCACTTGCCCTTTCACTTACAAAGCTTGTTTACGGTGCAAACGATTTACAGAAGTCTGACAGCAGTTCAACAAGGTGAAAAGCAAAAGGCAGAAGAACTCCAGGTTTTTGTCATGTCACAAACATGATAGAACAACAAAAACAATTCAATTTTCTGCTTTCTCCTTTCAGTAGTGATAAAGTCAGATCTCTGAGGAGGTATTACTGTGAAACTAACACTTAAATACGTGCCTTTGAGGCTTTTTTTCCATTGTTTTCCCTTTAAAATGAAGTTTAAAAATACATTGGGGATTCAGTAATATCTATAATTCTGTCTCTAGATTTCTGCCTCTCTGAGATTTTCTTCTTTGTGTCTTTTAGTCTAAATACATCTCTGGTGTAAGCAGTTGCAGCTCTTCTATCTTCCTTGAAGCTGCACTTACACAGCCAGACGCGTCAAGCCAGACATTTTGGAAATGCATCCCACGCAATTACCTCCTTCGTTCCATACCCGAAGCTCAGTGCCAGGGTCTCTTCTCCCCTGCTGCCCACAGTGATCCTGTTTGCCAGTGCAAGGAGCAGACCAGAAGGTGAGCCATGACACCGTGCCCCAGCATTTGGGTCCCTCACCTCCCAAGTGGTTCATGTTGACCGGTACTGCCATGTGCCTGACACGATGCTGTCCCACATGGGGTGAAGAAGGCATCTCAGCAGTCCCAAATAAGTTTTCTGCAGGTCTGGTAACACCTGCTCGTCGAGCAGAACCAGCTGAAGAGAAAGTGATATCAAGCCCAGCCAATACAGTGGGATGCCTGCAGCAGGAGGAGCTACTACTCACTTATTACCTAGATTACTATTTTTGCCCTTTTTCTTTCTTTTTCACTCCATAAGCCTCAGCACCAGTTTTATCCAGAATATGCCGCATGAAGGAAAAGGGGAGGGGAAGGGAAAAGAGAAGGGGAAGGAAGAAGGCTGTTCTTTGGCAGAAGCAGGTCCAAGCTGGTCTTTTGGAACATTTTGACCCAAAATGATCTCCTGTAAACCTCTATGCCTGATTTCAGCTGAGGGACACAAATGCATCTCCAGATAAGACTTGAGTATACCTCTGAGAAGATATAGGTCTTTGACCCAGGTTGAAATTGAAAGTGTATACAACAGCACTGAAAATTCTTAAGAAAATCACTAACACCCACATACAGCTGTGCTTCCACCGTTGGGTCCACAAAGACCAAAATGGGGACTCTGCTCATACTTACGCCTCTAGTTTGTGTCAAAACTGTCTATCAGTGGGTACCCATGGAACAACACTGCAACCAATAAAGTCTGTTCCATATGACCGGCTGTTAGCCAGCATGCCACTCTGTCAATCACCAAAGTCTACTAAGGTCCTCCATAGGGGAGGGGGGGGAGAGCAAACCAAAATCTGTTTTTGTAGGAATTGTGTGCAACAGCAGAATTTACTGACAAAGAAGATGGCATCAGAGAAAAACGCATTTCCAACCATGTCCTCTGTGCTAAGCCCTCTTCTTCCCCAGGAAAGTGTAAAGGAGATTTTAAAAGACGTCAAGAGAAAGATTATTATTTTTTAAGTTGATTTCCATTTGCAGAGGCAGACACCGACTTTCGGTTGGGTTGGTTAATGTTCCTAAATTGTTCTGAGGCAAGATTAATGTCTATAATCTCTTGGCCCAAATGTTATTGTGGGTTATTGATCATAAGCCAAATGAGGACAGCTTCACACAGCACTTTAGTCTGAGGATGATCTTTTGACTTCAGTGGATATGGTACACTTCAGTGGGCTGAGGATATTAGAAACTGCCCTAGAAAATGTCTGTTACAATGCAAATCTCTGAAGTTATTTGGAATAAATGAAAACAATGACACAAATGCAAAAGGGCAGATATTCTGCTTCCTCTCTCTGCTACAGGTTTCCTGGAGGATTTCGGCAAAACCCTTCACCAGCACTTAGTGTTCCCTCCTCCAAAATGAGAAAAGTAGTGCTTGCCATTTGCAGAGATGGGTTTTAAGAGACGTAAGTGAGGAAAGTTCACAAAATGGGCTGAAAACCCCAGGTGACAGGGTTATCAAAGTATTATTAGCTGCAGTCACTTTCTTATTTATTCTGCTCAAAGAACGAGATGGACCCCATTTTCAAAGGGATCTCAATTCGTCTTCCTCTTTGGACAGACATTGTTAAACAGCAAATCACATTCGTGTACCTTTCCTCACTTGGATTCTGTGTTTCTCCTCAATGGAAGTAAAAGTCTTGCAAATATATTTGCATTCCGTAACAGCAGCTCCCAACTTCTGCAGCAGCCACATGCCAGCACAGGGGTGAGGAGGGGAAGCGCAGGCGGGGGATCGCTGCTCCATGCCCCGCTGCGCTCCATAGAGAGAAAGGATTTGCTTTTCTCCCTTTTCCTCCTGCCGGAGGAATCCCGGGGGCGGACTGGGAAAGGAATCCTGGTCACTGCTGGAACCAAGAGGGGACAGGGGGACGATGCTCATTCATTCACCACCATCTGGGCAGGGTTTGCGCTCGCCTATTACTTAACTTGTTGAGCCACGCACTCTTTCTCTGCCTGCTGACCCAGCCAGATTCTTTCCTCCCTGGTCCTGGTGTCAACTGGAAGTAATGTGACACCAAAACTACAACTGGGATGCTCTCCTCTACATCAGGCTTATGCATCCCACCTCCGCCAGCCCCACTGTCCCTTGTGTCCCTGCAATGCCTTGCAGGTTTGCCCTCCACAGCCGGGAAATACTCATTATAATTCACACAGATAATACCCTGTGTAAGATGGGCCTCAGTGCATTTAGCGTATCTGTCATGGTTTAGGCCGAATCAGCTACTGGGGATGTGGGGGACCCCAGATGGGACCAACAGATGCTCCCCTCTAACCCTCTTCAAAGAGAGAGGCAGAGGAGGGAAAAAGAGACTTATGAGTTTAGAAGGAACTAAACTACTCGCATGAAATATTAATAATAAAATAAAAGGAAATAATGAAAAATATACAAAACCGTATCAAGCTCCCAGGATGACAATCATGACACTGGGTGGCACTGGGGCAGTCCCAGGCTGGACTCAGTAACGGACGGGAACTGGATACCGGGTCTGCATTCAAGATCGGGACCAAAGGCAGACGAACAGATAGAGTCCTCCTCAGACGTCAGCCATTGAAGAAAGAGAGCTGACCCATTGGTCCCTCAGCTTTTATACTGAGCATGAGGCAGATGGAATACCCTCTTGGTCAGTTTTGGGTCACCTGTGCTGTCTACTCTTCTCCACAGGTGGGACCCCACTGCATTCTTCTGCTTCCGACCCTCCAACAGGGCAAGTAACAAAGTTGGTTGGCCTTGGCTGTTATAGCAATAAGTATAAGCAAGAGCCTCTCTGCATACCATGTCTGGGCATCAGCTATAAACATAGGTCTTATCACTCTGAGGCAGAAGAATGTCTGCACAATATGCTGTTAATTTCAGTAGTTAGAAGAGGCCTAGCTAAGAAGCAAAGTTACTGAACAAAATTGGTGCTGTTTTACCTCAAACCAGGACATTCCACCCCTTATTCCATACCATTTGCATCTTGCTGAGATTACTATTACTTTTGTCTATTAAATTTATACACACAGAGATATATCCTCAAACCAGGTCAATAGCTCTCAATGTAATTCTAGTACCAATCCCGCTGACCCATCAGTGACAGCTAGCAATGCTTCTGGCTTAGGGCTCTGCAAAGTCAATGACAATTTCTGAATCTTGCTTTCTTGAGAAAATAGGGCTTGCATGGTCATGCTGGTTTTGCACATACTGGCGCGTACGTGTATGCGTGCATGCGTGAAAGAGAAATACTGTTTCCCCTCTACCACACCTTCCTTCTGAACTCATTAGCACTTCCAGCTCAACCCAACAGCAATACACAATGTTCAAAGCCGTCCTGGTTCCTGTATGTTTCATGAAGAGAGGCAAATGACAGAAGAGACAAATCTTTCTGGTGCCCTAGCTAAGAAGGTGGCTACAGGCTGTGCATACCCACCACGAGATGCCAGGGAAGTTACCTGAGAGGGCAAAATACCCCAACTCCCACCTACACTCTGCTCATTGCTTGAGCCCTACTAGACTCCAGAGCATCCAGCCAGAAGACACAGTGCAATAGAAAATCAATTTTTTTAAATTTCAGTGCTCTCAGAGAAACTTACTAGCTTTGCTTGCAGCAAGTACCTTTTCTGAAAATCTTTTCTGAAAAAAAAGTTGTAACACCAATTGTTTTGAGGGTGACTGTATCTTGCTACATCTGTTTCAGGACAGACTGGAGCAGTGGTACCACTCTTTTCTGATTCTGTTTATATCGTTGTGACATTAATTGATGTTTATTGGTAAGACATCAGCTTTCTCCCTGTCTTGCTACTTTTCCTTGAATCAAAACTCCAACCAATCATTTTGCTTTAAATAAAACGCAATCACAGGTTAGTAGAATTGATTTGTGGATAAGATTGCTAGACTGGGGGAAAAGGTGTGGAGATATTTTCCTATGAATCAATTTCTTGGGCAAAAATTAAAAAAAAAAAGCAGCTGAAAAAAATCTAAGGTCCAGCATAGTTTCTACAGCAGCTGTGAACTGGCTAGATAGACATAAATGATAAGGCATTATATAGCTGCCAAAGTAAGTTATATAAGTGAGTAACTAATGGAAGACTGGAGGACTGAGAGATGCATGCAAGAGCAGAATCATGATCTCTCCAGGTGTTTTAATACTAACAACATCCCGCATCTCCACTGGGCTTTTCCGGTTTTGCAGCAGAAAATCCAGCAACAACTTTTTGTATTTGATATTAATAGATGTTTTCTTCCTGCACCAGTGGTGGCATTTAGAGGTTGCAACACAAAAAGGTGTTGGTGAAGGGAATGTTTTGGTTAGTCGATGCCTGTGCGTTGTCCTCTTCCGCTGACAGTCACTACTTTCAGTTTCACCGGATTCTTTAACTCAGAATCAGTATGTTATCTTTTTAACCACTTATACCGGTATGAGATCTTATCTGCGCTGCCATTTATAGCGTCATCAATATCAGCAGTGAACTTGACCCACTGTGTTTATTATGACTCCTGTCCCTTATGGCTTTAAGACATACATGTTTCTACTAACATCTTGAAATCTTTGTAAGATTCTTGATATTTTTACAGATTTGCGGACATCAAAGTCAGAACCAGGATCTTCCGCGTCAAGTATGCGTTTTGGGATCTATAGCTGAAAAGCAATGTGCAAGATCACAGTAAGAATAATATGTTGCGCTCTCTACCAGCAGTCAGATTATTAACCAAATTTGGCTTCAGCAGAAAGTATGAATTATCAGGAGCTCCACTGACTTCAGTGGAATAACTGGAATGGACGCCATTACAACAAACATGAAATCTGGTCCTATGTCTTTCTGTATTCTACCGTGTTTAAACTTTAATTCAAAACTAATGGTGGTATAGCTAATGATTTCGGTTAAGAGATTTTTTAACTCCTCCATTCTACTGGCAAATTGCTAAATTGGATTTACGCACCAATCTTGAAATGGATTGTTCCATTTAATGGTTGATTGTCAAGAAAAGTACTGATTAATACAGCTTCTCGATCTGAAAGGATTTTGATATATTTTCCTTCTGCAGTCTTAGTGGGAGAAGCTCAGGGCCATGTCAAAATGCATCTTTTGTTTTCTTTCATGTCTGCTAATAGTTGATAAGGCCTGTTGTAAGGTACAACCTCCTTACTAGAGTAAGGACTTATGTGTTTCTTCCTGTATTTTGGTTCGCTGTTTCACCTGATCATATAAAATTAACTGGGTGATACGCTACTGTGGACAGCAAAATGGGCAGGGATGCCCATCTGGCTTAGGGGGCCACGGCAGCCAGGGAGCACTGTTGAAGCAGCGTGCATTGCCCCAACAACTGCTCTGACCCATAGGATGGACACAGCTGCTCCTGCTGCCCGCAGGGGCCAACAGGCTGGGAAGTCAAGTCAATGGGAACATTGTCTTTGATGTTAGTGACTCAGTATTTCATCTTCATGAGATATTTGTATTTCTGTGCTTCCAGAATTGAATGAGGGAAAATAAATCAAAACCAAATTTCAGTTTTGTTATATAAAATAAAATCAGATATTAATACACTCAAACTGTTTTACGGTGTCACTTTAAGAAAGCAAAAGCCTAGCTAGCCTTCAAGTCCTATTAAGTTGTTTCAAGTTGATCAAGAGCTCTTTTCGTTACACAGCAAAACTCCTTTTTGAAACTTCTGCAGAAATTTTTGCTGCCTTTTTCTGTTGCCTTTTAATTATTTGTATATCACATCTCTCTTCTCTCACCATCTCTTAGCTGATTATTTCAACTTTTCTTAGTCACATTCACCCTACAGTCTGATACTGCAACAATCTAGGCAGACGTATAATTTGATGTGCTGGAGTTGCTCCATTGACATTCTCAGAGCTAATGGGAATAAATTAAGTTCATGCAGAAGCTTTACATGATCCAGATCCAAAATACCCCCAAGCGCAATCAATGCATCTGTGACTGTTTGATCCTTTTATTTCAACATGGGTAATCCTACAGCTTGTTTGTGATTATGTTTTATCTGTTTTTAATTGTGCTGCTATTGTTATCGTAAATAAGTTACCATTGTCTCCTAAACATCTTGAATTATCACCTTCCCTTTCACCTCCCATCCCTAAGACCTTGGGAAAGGATTGTGGGGGGAGATGAAGGGAAAGATGATCGTGTGTTTGACCACCTAGTCACACAAAATTTCCCTAAAGTCCAGTTTGATTTCCATAATACTGAGGCTGCATTGTTTTGAATTTTTAATTATTTATTACAGTCATCAGAGTGTGGCAATGTGACTGACCTATTGTTTTTTAATTATTTTGGTTGCTTTTGATACTATTAACCATGACATTTTGCTGATCCAGCTACATTCTTCTTTTAGTTTTGGCCCTGAGATCATTCAATGTCTGTGTCCATCTCCGCCAACAGAAAGTCAGCTTCTTTTTAAAAGATCACTTTTGTCTGATGCTGTCTGCTGCAAAAGATGATTTAGTCCTCACCTCCAACTTGTGGATTAGAATTTGGGTTAATCTTTTGTCTTTCTCATGGCACAGTGTAGACTCCGGGCTCCAGCAAAACACTAGGATCCTAGGGGTTTTTTAATCTTGCTTCCACATGAAAAGTAACATGTAATAATTTCAATAAAGGAATGTCAGCAAGACAAGCTTATATTAGTAGTCCTGTACCTATTACAAAAGCTCATTCTCTTTCCTCCATTTACTGATTGGAGGGGCAGAGTTTTGAAAGGAGGCAGGTTCCCCAGTTACTCCTGGAAACCGCCGAGAGCTCAGTGCCACCACTCCCTGGTGTCTGTCATTATTCAGTGTGTGGGTTACACTCTTGATCTGCCTGGGTCCAAGATTGCTATTAGCTCTTTGTACAAATACCCTTTACACAGGACGTTATCAACCAAGTGGAAAAAAAGACAAGAGATGGAAGAAACTGGGTTGTGCTGGTGGGGTAGAACAAGCTGTTAAAAATCATGTCCATTTCCATAGCCAACCACTGAAAATGAAAGCCAGAACATGATGCTTCCCTCTGGGACTGTGTGGCTGAGACTGAGCTCATGAGGCATCTCCTCCTCACTGGTGCATTCAGAACCACCACCTGCTCACAGAACCTGGAGCAGGTTTCGATTAGCTGTTGCTGTGTGTTCATTTAAAACTTGTCCTTCCAGTTTGCATGGCCTTGCAATCTTAGAAAGGAAGGTCTGGAGGAAAGATTTGAAAGAGGAAAAGGAGAAGGCCTTATGGTTCAATATAAGGAGCCCCAACAAATACAGATCTCCACAAAGCCTTTGGGGTAGGACTTATCTAACCAAAAAGCAATGCTGCTTCTCAAGTAGCAGTAGACAAGAGTCAGACAATGAAAACTATCTCAGAGGAAAATGCATACCTGCAGACATTGAAGGGGAAGATGACACTGCGATGCCTGCTCTTGACGCATGTTTCCAGGAAGCAATGGCTGGGGCAGAAAACAGTTCTTGGGGGCAAAAAAAACATTCCCTGATAGTCTTTGCCTGTTCCCAGGCAGGAGCCTTTTTGCCATCAATATGGTGAAATTCACCCTGAAACAGTGAGGTTAACACCATGCAATGGATATACCCGCTGTGCACTGTCCTGCTCCGCTGGGCTCTAAACTTGCCTGATAGGGTGAATATGAATTCAGCCTTTGCCCGTGTTCTGCAAACTGTTGATTACTATCTTTTAAAATAATTTTAAAAGTAATGTTCAAAATGCTGGGTTTAATCTGGTGGAATCTTCAATTTATTCCTTTTTTGAAGGGCACCCATTTAGCCATTTAGCCCTAAAAAGTACTGTTTTTTAAAGCCAAACACCTGAACAATTGTCCAGAGCTGCCCCAACTTCTCCCTTCCCCTGAAGACACCGTATGAAACCTGGCTGAACCATGTACTCATATCATCTAAAAGCACTGGCGGGACGTAAAAAAACCTTCTCAGACGTAAAATGCTGCTGAGCTGTTTAATGCATTGACTATTTTAGTGATTGTGTCATGTCTAAAACCCGATTCCTTTAAGAAAATTGGTGTCTCAAGCTGATTTTCTGTGGAGTTTCTGACAGTGGGGAAAACACTGAATGTAGACTTTGAATTTTCCTTCTCCTAAATGTTCTTCTGTGTCTTATTACCATTACATTTCAGAACACAAAATGCTTTTTCTCCTCTTTGTGGTAAGTATGAATACTACTTCAACGTGCATTTTCACAGGAGAAGAAAGGGAAAACTTTCAACTCAGCCCTATCATCACTGCCAGCTCCACAAGTCTGCTGTTCTGCTGGAGAAAGCACGTTAAAATGAACTCAAACTCAACAACTGTGGAAGGAAGGCAAGACACAAATGATGTCTGACACGGTTAGAGCAATGATATCATTATTTACCAGTGAAGAAGTAGTGAGGTTATGGATGAATCATTATGAAGTGTGTGTTTTGAGCCATTTCCCATTCGTATATTGTGATTGCTGATAAAACATCAGCATCAGTGATTATTGCAATCTTTACTTGCAATACCATCTCCACACTACAGAATACCATTATTGTTCAATATGAATTAAAAGCTGATGAGCAGTCAAGTGTAGAAAACAAGAATGCATTATATCCCACTTAACCAAAAAGCACAAAATACCAAATTTTGCCTTATAAACGATACATGTTCCTAATCTGACTGGATCAAGATTTATGCTGCTCCAAATGAAAACCTATCACATGTTTCATCACTATGTAATGAACTCCAACCTGTTGCGTTGGTTTTACCCCCAGTCCCTGCATAGAATCACATGGACCTGAGCACCTGAACAGATGATGGTACATAGTCCCAAGCACTTATTTTGTCTTTTATCCTTCTGTCTAATATAAAAATATATTGAATATGTCAGTCTTTCACAAAGACATTGGTTCCCTATTTTTTTGGCTATGTTTGTTTATTGTAAAAGCACCTGCTCTAATGCCTATGGAAATTATAACCTATAGAACATAATTTCCTGACAACCCATTATTATACAACACTTATCAGATATCCATACACACAAAAAAAAAAAAAAAAAAAAAGAGAGAAGAGAGGAGCAGAAAACAAGAGGGAGCAGTGTTCAAGAAAATACCAAGGCAGTAAAGCACAGAAGGGAAGAAACAGCAAGAAACTGCTCTGCGCTGTGCTATCATTACTGGCTCTAAAACAGTTTTCACACTCGAGGCTCACAAAAAATCTGTAGCACTTGACCCACAAAGTTCTTTCCACAAAGCTCTGTGTGAGCTTACCTGGCATTTTTCTAAACCAGTTTTAAAGGAGAGGTATTTATAAATCTTATTATATCTAATTCCAGAAGGTTAGAGCAGCACACAAATTCTCAGATTGTTAGTGACGAGTCCCTTTTATTATCGAGATTTCCAAATAATGAAAAGATATGACTGAATGCTAAAAGCATGCTATAGTCTTGCCAGATTTGTATAACCACTCTCCTCCTGTTGGACCATTCTCTTCTAATGTTGCTTTCTACAGTAGTTCTTTTTCGATTGTGAACACACACACACATTCCCTCGGAAACAATTAAATGTGAAACTGTTCACAACAGCCAAATGTTAGCTATTAATATTAGTAGAGAGGAGGAAAGAAAAAGCTATTGAAGATGCTACTGCCAGGTTCCTTGCAAGTCTTTTGGTTTACAGGAATTCATAGAAGATGCAAACTCACAACTATCCCGGATCTGTTTGAAATACAAAGGTTTTATTAAATTCCAGGGAAAAAAAAGCAGTCCCAATCAAGCCCATGGGAATTTTTCCATTGGCTGCACTGTGCCAGGACTTCAAATGGGTATTTAACCTGGCGAAGAAATGAGTAGAGACGATTGCAGGATTTCCTCCCGTTTGAACGTTCTCATTAGATGAGGCCTCAGTGACCTCTGGGTTGATGGGTTGTTCCAATGTTTAATTGCTTTGACCTTCGGGGAGTTTCTTTTCATGTCCAACATAACCTTAGGTTTTTTTAGTTTAATGTGACAAATTACTTCATAAAAACAGCCCTGGATATTTTCATTAATTCTGGACAAATTGTGTTACACATAAAAGATGTCTTTTTCACAGATGCTGTAACCATGCCAAATAGTCTCGTAATTGTTCCTTTTTAGCTAATTTGGTATATGTCGATACATATTTAGAGTAATTGGTGTGCTTTTTTATAGCAGTGTATACATGATAGTATAGTTCTGAGAAGGATAAGATCACAAAAATACACAGTTTTGACCCCCTACTCGGTAAACTAAGCCTTCCCAAGGGCCACGTTTTCTGAAAATGAATCACTTCTAAGAAGGGAGCACAGCCCCTCTGCACTGCCACTGCAACGCTGACAGATCCACAGAAGGATTCATGGTGGTGATGCAGAAAAGGTCCTGGCTGGCTCAAAACCAGCCCTGCCCAACTGGGAGCTGTGTCTTCCACATCTCTGAGAGCCTGCAGAGAGGTCCAGAACTCGAAGTGCCACCATCGGCTGCTTTCCACACAAGTCAGGTATCAACTTCCCTTGGCACCTCAGGCCAAACCACGTCAAGAAAAGCATTTCAGATTCAAGGCACACGAGCTTGTGGATGGTTTTCCTCATTTTCCCTTCTAAACAAAGAGCATGGAGTTGCACTTGGAATTGCTGGGTACCACGCGGCATGCCTCCGGCACCTCTGCCCAGCTGACACCCTTGCAAAGGGAGAAGGACCTGCTCCCTCGCGGTAAATCCGATATAGCCAAATTTCCGCCTGCCGCAGACTCACCTCTTCATTGACACAAAGTGAGCTTATGCCAGCCTGCACGTATGGAAATGAGACAGTTAGCTGCGGGGTTTACACATGCGGATCCCCATTTGCAAATGTCACCTGTGAAAGACAGAGGCCACTCCAGAAAGTACAAAGCTCGGGATTGTTTAGGCAGAATGGAAAATGACACCCCGGCATTTACAATGGGATTTTTATTATCGATGTCACAGATATGATACTTGCTACTGACATGCTTGAATTAGAAGAGACAAAGTAAACTGTTAGAAAGAAGAGGCCATTGAACTAAATACAAGTGTAACCCACATGCTTATATTGCAGCATTTGATTTCCTCTTAAGTCTCAGGAGGAGGGGGGAGACAGTAAAGGGGAGACCTGTGTTCCAGCTGAAATCTCTTGTGTCTACACAGGAGGGTAAGGCCTCTCCAAAAAGCAGACAAAGGGCCAGAAACAGGCAGTTGCGAGAGCTTTCGTTATGGAAGAGGAGCTTTGGAATTCCTGCTCGCTTCCATCCCAATGCAGATCTCTGTGAAGCTGCAAGTGGGGAAAAAGTCAAAAATACAGGAGCTGGAAACATCCCTAGGGACTGAGCAGCTGATGACATGTCAGGGCCAAAAGCTGTGTTTGCTATGTCCTAAGCATAACACTGTTGATACAGGTTTTGGATCTCCAGATTCCTAAGAAGCCAAAGAAATTATCATCTCATGCCTCAGAGCCTGAAAATGGCCACAAGAACCCATAGGCTTGTTTTCATTGGAGTGGTTTGGATGGGAGCTGGGCTGAGAAACTGGGCAATCCAGGTGGTACCCACATGCCCATTCGCTTTTAAGATGTGTTGGAAAGACAAAGTAACTGGTGCTCTGTGGTGAAAATGGGAGAATGGGGAAGTTTCTGAACATGTTGGCCAAAGAGGAGAAGTGTCATTGGTCACTCTAAGCTTTGTAGCAACTGCATATAATAGCAGCAATGTTGGGGGTGAGTAGGTTTCATCTCTACAGGTTCTTTTTTCTTTTAAGGAAATAATAGTATTTTAAAAGCATTTCTAGTATCGATTGCAGAATTGTGTTTAAGTGCTTCATTCCCCAAGAAGTCTGGCCCCTGAGGGCTTTTAGGATCATAGCTCAAAGGATTACATCTACGACAGACAGACACAGATAGATTATGAGATGTCTTGGAAGGCCAAAAATCTGGTCCCTCCTTCTGCAAAGCTGCGTACAAATGAAAGACTGCAGCTGAGTTATCCGTACTAAAACCTCAGTGTCTCCATCCCACTCAAAGAGCGTCTCTAAACCCTGTGCTGTCAGGAATAAGAAAGAACTGCAAAATAAGCTACTGTGTGATTCAAATATTCCTAAGTGGTCACTGAAACACCCTCTTCTTGGCCACAAGACCGCATTCTTCAACTCTGTTTGCTGCACTATAAAACACATGAGGTCATTTTTATCACAAGCCTTATGAATAGAGACTGGAATTTTCTACAAGGTCTTCTTTTCTTGTCCCCTACTTCTCCCCCCTGTAAAAACAACTCCCAGCTTGCCAGTACAAGAGGGTTCACTGTCTGGGAGTTTCCTGCCCATGATACCTATAGCCTTGGAGGGGACCTGGTGGCCCCGCCGGGTCTGCAGAGCAATTTGCCAGCTTACCTGGAAGCAACCTGATCTCCTCCTCCTGCCACCCTGCCTGGTGTCACCTAGCAAGAGTGGGAGATTTAGAAATGTCAAGAATAACAGATGCCATTTTCCTCCAAAGCCAAAGTTTTATGTTAAGGAGGAGAAGCAAATGATACATTGCAGCTATTTATACCAATTAGATGCTGAACATGAGCTCGTCAGGAGCAGCGGTGACTGAAAGGCATGCAGACAGCTACTTGATGAAGCACTGTTCACTCGACGAAATCTGTACTCTCAGCATTTTTAAACAAAAAACAGCTCCTTTCAGGTGAGACCCTTAGCGCTCAGTCCAGAAGGAGCACGAAGCAAGACCTTCCAATGCTTGGTATCCGAAACCTGGAGCTACCATTTTCTATTGTTTTGAGCCTGGATTTGGGAGTTTCATCACTTGTCTAAATTGAAAAGGAACCAATCTGTCCCTGATTGGCTAATTCTGCTGGTTTGCCTTTTGCAGGATTATGCAGTATATGCCACAGTAAAAACTGAGTAGTCCATATATGTGAATTACTGGGCAGCCTATTAACAGTGCCCAGCCATGCCAAGCAGAGACTTCTGTGTCCAACCACTTCTCACACTTCAGGATGTAAGAAGGCTGAGTCTTTTGGGTCACCAGGCACACTCTGACTAGTCATGTCAGTCAATAGTCAACCCATTCCTTGGAGTCAATTACGTTTCCACTAAAATATTATGAATGAAAAGATACTTTAGATTGCAAATTCTTTGAGCTGACTGTAGATTTTTTTAAGTAAATAAAACAATTCTTAATTATTCAAATTATGTATTTTTACCAAAATTTAGATTTTACTGACAATATCTCAATGGAGCACACTAGCCTGACATAAACGGAGACTCCTTCAGTAAACAGAAGCTCGAGGCCCAGTCCTGAAATCCTTTCTGACAGAAGGTTAGGGCTACTTTTCAGAATGCAAATAGCACTTTCTATTCTGCGTTTCACTCTCTCAGTAGCTGCCTGAATTGAAGTCCTGCTGGAGCAAGAAGGCAGCCTTACCGAGAGAGCACGCCCCAGCTGGGATACATTTTGCAAGTTTTGCATACCATTATGAGGACCTAAATTGAGCTCTCCTGCAGTAGCGCAGAATAGGGAACTCCAACACAGGGAAAAAAAAAAAAAACAACCCACATTTAGATTCACCCAGATTTATATCCTTTGATCAAAAGCTGCCCCTTGTGCTTATGAGAATCTCATGTAAATATCTGCAAAGTTACTCCTTTATCTGCTTTCATATTCCTCTGCAGAACAGCCTTTGCCATCTTATCCACAAGAACTGTAGTTTCTTGGGCTGCTGAAATCATGGCTCATACTGCTGAATATTAGTATCTCATTATCCTTGTTCTCATTTGGGATGTGTCTACCCCTTGTTTCAGAGGCTGTGACCATATTTTACGCCTTATTTATGCAATACCTATAAAAATGGGGTCCAGCCGCATAACTGGTCTCCCATCTGCCATGATAATGAAAAGTATTATTTTTATTACCACTAGGTTTTACTTAGCTACATCTTTCAAAGGACACTACCAAGGTTGGGCCAAAGTTTAAATCTCACAGAAGCAGACTTTTACAAAACATATGTCTGAATAGAAATGTTGCCATTGATTTTTTTAATTGCTAGTGAAAACAGTTGTATTTGATGAAATAACCATTCCCCTGAACTTTCCGCCCTAAACCTGAACACCTTAAAGTGAAAGTGACTCAAACGCAGGCAAATCTGACTTCATTGATTTCTATTGTCCATGGTGAGAAAACACAACCAGTAAACAAAGTAGAAAGAGTGACAAGTAAATTGGATTTTTAAAAATTCTTTCACTTTTAATAATGTTAAGGTGGGATTTGTAACACGGGTAAAGGCATTTGTTTGTTTGCAACGTAGGAGCTGTAAGGTGACAGTGTCCCTTTAAATATCTTCCTGTTGTAATTTATTTGCTCCAGGAATGACGGCAGCAAGTTTCACACTGGAAATACTCGCTGCTCCTGAAGAACTCAAATTTGCCACAAGCATCACATCGTTGTTCAAAGAGACGTTTTGCCTTCAAGTAATACCAAAGCAAATCTCTTCCCCCACCCATTTCTCCCTCTGCTGGTGATGAGATTGCCCAGGTACCCCCCTCACATCGCAAAGGGGTGCTTGGGCACACCCTGACTTTGCCACCGAGGAAGGAAAACGAAGATTCAGGTGGCTCAGGTGGGGCTGAGCGTGATGCCTTTCTTTTAGCATTGCAGGGTTTCGCGCCCAAAGACGAAAGCCCAGAGACTTTGGTGACGCAGCCCCCACAGGCCACCTGGGTCACAGCAGCTGGTGGGGTAATAAACCTTCCTCCTTCCCCCAAGCCAAGGAAAACCCTGCCCGGCTGTCAGTCTTAGTGGTAATTTGGCCCTCATTTTGCTCAGACTCGGCTTCTTTGGAAATCTGCCCGAGTTTTGCCAAAGAGGAGCCCGAACCAAAGTGGAGTGAGGATGTCAGGACCTGGCGTGCTGTGGTGAGGCACATCAACGATTTAAGCTGATCAAAACTGCCACTGTGGGATACGAACTGCTGTACTGAACTGAAAGTCTGAATCCTGTGCAAATTGTTCATATTGTTTGGGGCTTTTGTCATACTTTGCATATTATCACATTAAATGAGGTTTCTGTAAAAATGTGAGGCTTTTCACTGCCAGAATTGTTCATGTCATAAATGCCTGAATAAAGCAACAGCAAAAATCTGTAAACAGAGGAAAGCAACTGCCTTTGCTTCCATTCATCAGCATGTCTGGATAAAAATCACCTTTCCTGTTTAATGTTTGCCCTCCGTATTTTCAAGTGTAAAAATTTGAGGGAAAAAAAAATGCTGTGTAGCAGCTGGCCCATTTAAGGAGGTGATACATATTATTCAAATGATTACACGAATGGCTAAAGGTGATGCATTATTCCCTATTTTCATTTGTGCAGCATAGCTTCAGCATGGTGATGAACTATGTCAACCAGGAACCTTGGCTGCCTTCTATTGGAGAAAGCCCCTCAAAGATCTTTGATGTGACAACAAAACTGGGAAATATTACTGACTCACAGCCTTTAAGCAATCAAGAAGTGATCAAAGCAGTGACTCAAGAATTCAAGGGAAAAATTACATGCTCAGGGAAATGAGGAAAGCTTATTACCAACTGATATTCAATAGAACAGGCAACTGAAAGTCTAATTTTGTGAAATGTGCTTTTAATTGGTATTCACCTACTTATTGTATATTACTTATGTAAAAAGCAGCTTTTAATCAAAAAAAATGAATGGCTCAAAATTCCAGTCATGAAAGTGTGGGGTGGAAATGCTTTGTCCCATTTCAGCTCTGTCCGACTCCTACGTAAAACGCAGGGCAGAGAGAAACCCAGAGGTCTTCAGAGTTCACCCCCTCAACCTCAGCCCGTGAGCTGTCAGCCTTGCGCAGATTTGTCCCCTGCTGGAAGGTGAAGGGCTGGTGGGGGCATCTGGGCATCATTCAGTGAAGTGCCTGTATCTGCGAATCAGGTGGGGGCAAAGCCCAAGTTCTGCTGGGCAGCTCTCTGCAGTATTGGCTGAGACAAGGTCACACTCCGGCCAGAACGTTTCCTTCACAGGCAGATTAGAGATGGGATGGGGGAAATTCCTTTCACTCGATAAGCATCGGCATACTTTTGCCTTTGTTGAAAATACCCGTTTATTTGCCTGTCAAATTGTTCCCTCAGACTAGCTACATATAATTTTCATGCACCTCGACAAGAAGACTAACAACTAACTGATTTTCTGGCTGTCCATTGATTGCTTGTCAGGCATCACTATATATAAAATACCTTGAATATGCCAATGATCAGGTAAAAATTGAAGCTACTTGTCTTGATGTTACATTCTATTCCCACTAGACTCTATTTTTTAAAAGATCTCAAATGCTGCGAAATGAGAATTGTACATTTTTAGTGAACGCTGAGAGGATGATCCATGCTGACAGGCATTCACTCGCTATCTGCCACAGGTAGCCCTGCGTTAAGGTATAAAGCTTCAGGGCACTGAAAGGATTTGATCTAATCTTATATTATAAGAAGCATCCAGCATTGTACATTCTCTTTTCCTACACAGACACTTATGTACAGCCTAAGGGCCCAATCCTGCTCCTCTTGAAACCTGCTGGAGTTTTTGCCTTTGCTTCAGCAGCAGAGGGAGAGGGAGCAACTTTTGTAAGGGCATTAATGATGGCTGGTCTTTCAGGCTTTGCATCCAAATCCTTCTTTCAGGGGAGAAGGCAGACACAACAATGCTGGAAACGCTACCTATGTAATTACAGCCATCTGCCTCCCAGCCCTTTTTTGTCAGTTAACTTTGCTTCCGTTGTTCCTCGTTGCCGAAAATCTGGAAGTGGGTGCATTGACCGGTGATCCGGATTCAGGAAAGGAGACAGAGTTGTATGAACATCAAAAGATTCAGGATTCTGGTTTGAGTCATGAAAACACAGTAACTACACTAGAAGGACATCAACACAGTGTGTAAATTCTCTCAATAACTAGATATTTCTGGTAAGCTGTTGATGAATTGCGCTATTGAAACAAAGCACGAATACAGGAGCCAATGACTAAGACTTAATAATACCTTTCACTTTCTTTCCCATCTTGTTAGCCAGTAAAATGCATTTATTGTAGTCTACCATCGACATTCATTGTAGTGCACCAGACTTTGAACTGAGAAGATATGTCACACACACTGTGCATATCCGCAGAAACTGAGAAACAGGTGGACTTGGCCAAATCCAGGTTTTCTCTGTCTGATCTTTCCAGTGTAAACATTGGAGCACTCAGATGACAAACCCTGGGACTGATCCCACAATGTTCGTATTGGTAGTTTCTCTTACAAATAACACGGGTCCATAAAAACTGGCTTCCAGCTGGAACTACAGGGCTGGGGTCAAAAATACAGTCTCAAGAGGGAAATATTGACCAATATTAAGGGATGCATCAAATGCTTTTAATAGCTTCAAACACAGAGACAGAAATTAGATGTATAAGCTTGAAGAAAACAAGCCAAAAAGGTCTGTTTTCATATCACATTATCCATTCCCGGCTGGCTGCAAGCAGCAGCGCCTGATCCTGCTAGGTCTTATTTATGTGGGTAATCCCTTTGACCCTAGTCATAAATACATTATTCTAGCTCAGGATAATCTCCAAGTATCAATCTGAACTGATGCCTGCGCTCTTGAACGTAAATGTACGTTTTCTATTTCTTGAATCTCAGAGCTGTAACAGTAAGCAGGCTGTCTTAACATAATATTTTGCCTTAAAAAAAAATTATCCAGGCACTTCCTACCAGGTCTGACTTTTAAAAAGTAAAAACCCAGGTGGCTCAATTTGGAAAGAAACTTTGGATTTGTTGTAGTTCTCTTTCCGTGAGCCTTTTTTTCCCAAAGGCAGACATTCATACACATATAATTCCCTCTTCTTGTCACTGGGCTTCTGGGTCAGTGAGCATTCCTTTGCTGTAGCGTTTTTCAGATGAAACTCCAAGAGAAACACTGTCCTCAATGATGGGTCGGATACAGAAGAGGAGGATGGGCAAATATTCTAAGATTGGCCTGGATTCTTGCCAGGAGCAGAAGAAAAGAGCCTTTGTGTTTGGACATCTGAAGGCCAGGCATAAACATGTTAGCCGATACTTAACACCCAAAACCAGAGCCAAAACCGTTAGACACCCTGAATAATCCTCACTAGGCCTCCTTTGGGTTTCAACTGCCCATTACAATGGGGCGGCCTCCTCCAATTACCAAATGTGTTTCTTCTAAAAACATCCTTACAGGAACTCCCAAAATAGCAGCGATTAAAAGCAAACAGCCTGTAATTCATTGACATATGCAAACCTTTTAATGTTTTGCTGGAGACAAGTTGCAACTTTTTGTACCTACAAGACTATTTATGCATTTTTAATAATTACCCTTGTATATTATGTGATACAATTCCTTTAGGCATTTAGTTAAGAGAAGCAACAGAATCGCATTCAAAAGAAACTGTTAGTTTTGCTGCAAGAAGCGCAGCTAATTTATGTAGTGAATTTTTTATACATTTTTCCCCTGATTTCTCTTCCCTGCTGTCCTCTTCCCCCTTTCTTCTTCACTACATTAAGAAATTCTGATGTGCCTGCAGCAACATCCACTGGTGGGGAGTGTCTGCAGTGATGCCAGCCCCGGCTTCCCGGCAGTGGAAGCCAGTCATGTGTGCTGCTTCAGCAGTACGCGCTCCCTTATAAGCCCCGTTGGGAATCGCCTTACCCTAGGGTCCTCTCTAATCACATACCTTCTGCGAGCCGGCGGATTCCCTTGTCGCCTGATAGACAGTAATCCCCGTCCCATCAGTTCTGCACAGAAAACAACATGAGGAAATCTTCCCTGCAGATCAAGAATAAAGATGCTTTCACGACCAACATGGTCCTGCGAGCTCTGACTCGTATTCAAGCTCAGATTCCTGGGTTGCTCGCATTTTGGCTAACGCCTTGGCTCTAGATTAAGATAAGCCCATCAAAGTTCCAAGCAGGGAAAGCCAGGCGGTGCCCCCAGTTCCCATCTCCAGCACAGGCACACGCAGTTTGGGAAAGCAGAGCCTGAACTAACAGCACAACTCGTCAAAGCAATGTAGGTTGACCTGCTTCAAGGATAAAAAATAAGGAGTTCGTTTCTTCCTCAACAGACACGAAAGGACCAGATCCTCAGCTGTGCAGCTGCATTGATTTCACCCATTTATGCCTTCCAGAAACCTGATCCTCCTTCCCTCCCTTTTTATAAGAACAGCTAAAGAAAGCCAAGTCAAATACATTGGTGTTATTGCTGTTTGACAACATATTTGAGGAGGGATTTTCAAGTCAGCCACTGCAGGTACTACACTTAAGGAAAATGTAAAGAAAACCTATTGCTTATCAGGTGCAGGTCACAGCTCTTACACAGCAGCATTTCCCCTTGGCTTCAGCAGGCAGTCTGTCAAATCAAGGACTTCACATTCCCATTTTAAATTAGCAGTAGATAATTAGGAAATGCCCACAATTAAATATTGATGTCAAAAAATAAATAAATACTGGCACTTCCCTGTTTAGACAGTAAGGAGAAGACTGTGTGAAAAACACAGGACATATGAGAATGAGAATAGTAAAAAGCTCATAACAAAGAAGGATAAACTTTTCTTTGTGTGCTTACTGGATTCATTTCTTTCTCTGTAACTGAGAACACATACAAATAAATGGGATAAAAAACCCACATATACCTTGATATCCACTGTAATCTACCAATTCTTCAACCAAACCTACTGGAACGGAAAGGAAAAGGGCAAGATTTACACAACGGGTACACCGAGTCGGCTCCTGTCTCAACAAAACTGCTCCTCAGCTCCTACAGCTGCAGTAGGACAAGTCTAGCGCTAACAAAACCAGCATGTGGGGTGGATCCTCAGCTGCCAGGGGCGTGCCTAAGGTAGTTTAAGTATCTTGAGAAGAAATCCCTAGAAACCAGCTGAGCAAGAAACACCTACGCCTGTCTCTAGTGCATGTGGCAGGACTTGGACTCCGCAGGGCTGTCACTCAGTCTGGTGTGAGGCTGCTTGAGCCTGTGCCACAGAGGATGCTTACCTATAGATGCGTGTGCCCACAGCCTGCTTGCAGCCCTAGCAGTGGTTTGGTTTGCTGGAAACCCTAGGCAAATGTAGAAAATCTCTAAATTCCTCCTTAAGATGTTTTCTAGATAGAGAAGGGGAACAAGCCGCAGAGTAACCATCTTTGTGAGGCCTTAAGTCCTTTGTTGGAGTCCTCTCCTAGAGTTATGTACTTCCTCTCAGATTTCCTCACTCCAAAAAATACCAAAGAACTTCCCAACTAGGTTTGTGGATGATCTAGTTTGGTATCACGGAAGCGGGGTGGGAGATCTTTGTTCCACTCTCCTTGAGCATATAAAGCCACTAGATTGAAAAAAGAATTCTTTTGCCCTGACCTCATCTCAGTCCCACAGAAAACTTCATTTCCTGTGACTTTACATGCCAGAGTCAGGGAATGGAAACACAGCATTTTTGCAGTGCATCACATCTGCTTGTAGCAAAGTTATTTTGAGGAGAAAAAAAGACTTTCGGGTAAAGTTTACCAAAATAATAACAGCAATTCATATGATAGTAACAATTCAGACAATAGTGCAAGATCATACCCATTTCTGCCTCTGACATTTTGGGGAACATTCACCAACAAGAGAAATTGTGGGGCAGAATCAATGAACTAATGTCGCTTTCATTCATTTTATGGGCCAAAATTATTTCCTCAAACCCTTCTGAAGCATCCAGATGCTCAGGGTAATTTGCAGTACTGTTGTCCCACTCTGGGTGTTTTTTCTGTGACCAGGGAGAGGTCGGACGGGGCTTCCTCAGCCCTGGCTTTATCCTGGTGAGCTTGATACGTTCACTTTGGTTAGCAGACCAGACTGGCTTATGGCACCATCCCACCCACCCAAGTGTCACGTTCCTCTGGAAGCCCTTAGAGCTCAGTCACACAGCAGCTTAATGGCACAGTGGGCATTTATTTGGGATGGCAACTTTCCTGCACGATTCAAGAGATGTAAGGAGGTAATTATTCATGGGTTTCTCTGTGTGACAAAACTATTTAGAAGGGATTGCAGGACAATAAACACAACCAAGGGAGGAATGTCCTCCTTTATCTCCCCAGCAAAATGGAGCCACTACCCAGCAATGTTGTAAGCCTCCGTATTTCTCATTAACTTCAGCATTTCCTCTCTTGCCCCCCAAAAATCACAATGACATAGAGTGGCAATATTGCTCCTGTACTAATACTTCACTAGAACTTGTATCTTTTCTTTTGACCCTCTCTCTTGAGCCAGATTAGAACCTCTGGTAGGCTTCACGCAAACACCCCTGCAAGAAAAACAGGACTGTTAAGGAGACAGCAGGAGAGTTATCAAATAAACTTTCCATTTTATTTACAGTTCAGGAGCCCTGCAGAATGACACACACTTATGGTTTGGGATCACTAGCAATTATTGTAAAGGTGAAAGCAGATACTGCAAATTTAACAAGCCTTTTGTATGAACTAATTGCATTAGAATACATTAGTAAGGGTGCACATTGTAGGTTTTATGTTTCATTGGAAAGGTCATCCTAGATTCTGGTTGAATAGTGAAAGAGAGGAAACCATATTAGCAGTGTATCCAGCAAGTGTCTCTAGGATGAATTTCCTTCAGGTCATTTGCATTATTTGATTGTAGCTGAATAGTTCTCCCTCTGCTAAGCAAGTAGGGGAAGACCTACGGTGACAATAGGGGAAGTTCAAAGTCTTTGAGCCTTATTAGAAGGCTCATTTTCTGCACTCATTTTCATGCACTCGTTTCCCAGAACTAGGCTAGCAGCTGTATAATCAGGACAGCAAGTTGACATGCCTCCTGTAAAATACGAACCTCTCAGGGAAAGTTGCTGTTAGTTTTCAGGAGGCAAGAGGGTTCCTGCTTCTTCAGAGGTGTGACACCCCGTTGTGCCACAGTACAAATTCCCGCTTGCTGCTCTCTCTGCAAACGATTTGTGCCTGCCGCCTGAGCCAGGGCATGCCAGGAGGCCGTGTGCCAGCAGCAGGTTTCTGAGCAAACCCAGGAACCCCTCCAGGTGCTCTTTCAGCCACCTCGGGTATCTCCAAACACTGTGCTGGGGACAGTCACTACACCAGCTCCATCAGCCCACAGGGCTCCGGTGGCTTTGTGAGCCCGGGGGTGGTGGCAGCACCAAAAAGGCTGCAGAGGGTACAGAGGTGGTAGTGGCAGAGCCAGAGTACGGGGAAGGGAACAGGAGCAGGGCAGCCGGCAGGATCCTGAAGGAGATGAAGGGGTGGGGGAGCTGGGCCCATCGAGGCACAAAGTTTTGGTTCAAAGGGAAAACTCCTCTCCCCAGTGAGGCAGAACTTCTTGTAACTATCACCCTATGGCTGCAGCAAGGGGACTAAATGTCAGGCAGAGACTGTGTCCGTCCATGCATTTGGGAGATTTGTTGTTCTGACAATATAAAATCTTCTGGTTACCCCCTGAATATCCCCCAGGATCTCCAGAACAGTGGCTGGTGTCAACTAGTTTTACTGACTCATGGACCAGCCCTCCAGAAAACCTCACCGTGTAAAAAGTAGGAGTTTGCATTGTGTTAGGCTAAGCAGTGCCAGCAGGGCTAGGGGAGAAACTAAATGGATGTTCCCAATGAGTCTCATCTTCGCCAGATCCCTCTCTATTGTGGAAGTGGCACAGAGAGCACAGCACCCTCTGGAAGGTGTCGTGGCATTTACCCTGTCACCAGCCACCTTTGCTCTGAAACAAGGTGGCTTCTACCCATCTGCCACCCTCAGAAGATGTAAAAGAAAGGAGCATATGGTTTTGAGAAAATAATAGGTCCTGGTATCCAAGCTTGGTAAAGCTATTGGCTTACTGTCTGACCTCCAGCAAGACACGTGCCCTCCATCTGCCCCGCTCAGGCTGGCTGCGAGACAAGCAGAAGTTACTCTACTGCAGAGATGCTGAATTTGAGTTTAGCTTGTCTAAGCCACAGCAGCTGGTCACCCCTTTGATGCCAACAAGCTATGCCAAGGCCCATTTCATCCAGCTCACAGTAGCTGGGCTTTCTCCTCCGACAAATTCAAACTGGCCATGAGGCTCCCAACAGCTTCCCAAGCCCATGAACACAAGTAATGCAAAACCATAGTGTGACTGCTACAAGGATGAGCTGAGATCCTCTGGACCGCGTAGCACCTTTCCCCCAGCCCAGTCCTCCAGCTCCTGCAGCCCCCCAGGCCCATCGCAGCTGCTGGGACTGCAGGCTCAGTCCTTGCTTGTCACTTCTTTACACACGTGCTTTCACGCAACCACAACCAAGGGAGGGAATCAATCCTCTCCGTAACGTATGTCACCTCTGGCAAGGTTAAAACTTCAGTTCAGGAAAGCCCTTGTGCATTTGGTCGTGGGGACTCATCCTGTGCCACAGCACTTTGCTCGATAGCACACTGAGTGGGAGAGCTCTCAATGTGCAGAGGAGGACTAATCCCAGTTAGAAACCAGAGGCACCCCAGCCTTCCAGTACCGAGGCAGCAAAATCTTATCACGGGAATAGTAAAATCGTCCATCCTTCATTAAAGCTGTGTATCAGCCCAAACAATAATTTTTACATACTCTACATTGAGAACATCATACTTCAAATCTTAGTGTCCCATAATTTGCATACTGAATTCCAGAGAGGGTATCTGATGGAGTATATGCCACAGCTCCTGTATGTATGTACTATATCCAAAGGACATGGCAATCTAGCATAACATCAGATAAGTCCTAATAATAGTCCTATTTTAAAGCCCATTTTAAATATTTAAAAATATAATCTGAAATAAAAATGAAGTGTGAAACGTTCGTATTAATAATATTATCATCAGCCATTATTAAAGTGAAAGACTTGAGTTTTCATCACAGTTACAGTCCCGTTAATAGCTTTATCCTGACAAATGCACTGAAGAGCTCTATTTTCTTCGGTTAACATTTTGGTCCACTTCATCATTTCTTTTCATAGCGAACTAAAAGCTGAAAGTGCTAGAGGCAGGGTGAAAACCTCAACATCCCACCAGGTCCCATCAGCACTAATGCCCTGAAGCTGTCCCTGGTCCCTTCTTGGTACCACTGAATTTGGCTGAGACAAACCCACGGAGCTCTGGATTCATTTTCTTCTCCCCCATCCTACACAAATACACATTTTTTCATTGTCCTCCAGACCCAAGTTTCCCGATAGATTAACAGTCATGAAACTAAGATATATCTGGAACTTGAAAAATATTTTTTAAGCACTTTCCTCTAACATGACCGGAACCTGTCACCTCCATCACCCTTTTCTTTTCTCTTTGATCACGGTGTTTCTCTCCAGTTCAGGAGGAAAGGAAGGGGACAGTGGTCCTGACCGCTATGTATACAATGTGGGTGAGGAAGAGGGGACTCATGCTGGAGGTATGGGTGTTAAATATTAATTATATCAATGTCTTTACACAGCAACAAAGTAAATATAGAATTTTTAACAATGTGTTTTGAAAGGTCATGAAAATACATTAAAACACATCAAATCAATAACAAGAACTGCAAACTACTCTCAGAAAACCCTAAATAGCTACATCTACAAATGATAACCATTGGAAAGAACTTCATATAAAATATTTTCTTACTTCAGTATCCTCTCATGATCTGATGGAAAGATTTTTCTGCTCTGGAAGAAAATTATTTGTTTGTAATATCAGTCTAATACTATTAGTTATATCGATTTGTGTTAGGTTATAGACTGGTGAAGTTTTCAAAGCCTTAGCAGCGCACAGCTCATGAAAACCTCTCACTGGAGCTTTTGCCTGGGCAAGGTGCAAAGCAGGGTCCCCCAAGTGGTGTATATTTTGCCAGATTATGTTTAATCAAGTCATGTAATAATTACTATAGATTAACAGCGAGTGTTTACATTGCTTTAAATTGTCTTGATCAGTTGAAATAGCTTTATTGATACATCAAAATCTCCAGCATGTTTTCTTCAACCATTCTACAAATCTATTTCTCATACTGTTCTCATACCCTTAGGAATGCAAATTTTGACACAATTTGGGCAAAGTCAAAATCAGAACCTGCTTTTTAGCTGGTACCCTTTAAAAGAGAGTCTTGGTCAAACCTTCCCATTGATACCAATAAGCTTAGGAGCAGACCGTTTGGCTCCCACCTAGATTTTAAAATTTTTAAAAATCAATTGCCGAGGCTGGTTTGTTTGAATAAACGCAACATTCTTGGTTAACACAAACACATTCACCTGGAACACGCTTGCAGAGAACACTTCCAAAGGCAGCACATAATCGTTGTCTCCCTTGTGTAAAGGAAAAATGTTGGGGGGAGGGGGCAGGAGGGGTGTCCATTTGCAAAACCTCCTATACTTCCTACTACCAGTACGGAAAACTTGCTTCTAGGAAGATCTCGTAGCCCTCATGCCCCAAAGCACGCAGGGACCCCAGGGGTTGTACATGCTTTGCAGGTGCTCTGCAAAGGTGAATTGCTTTAACTTCAAAATTGATAAACTGAAAAGGCAGCCCCATGTGTACCTGCTTCTTTGAAGTGTTTAGAGGCTTGGTTTGTAGTAAAAAAAAAAAAAACTTAAAATCTAAAGATTAATGAAATAGAAACCCTATTTAAGGTGATGGATCATGCAAGGTAATCACTAAAGTCTCCCAGACTGTAAGCTAGGATTACACATTGTTTCCTCCTTTTCTTTCTCTATTGGACACTGCAGTATCAACTGCTGTAGTCCTAAATTTAGCCAAACACCGCAATTATCAGATGTATTCAGTTGCAAAAGCTTTTGTCATTTTTGTGGTTGTCTGACAGTATACGGTTCAATCATAAAAGGGCAAATGACAGGCGGGTGTAAGAAATGAATTTTCTCCTTCTTACTGACATACCAGGGGAAGGCCCCCTGCTGTAATATGGAAAATCTTTTATGCAAAAGAGCACAGCAACTTACAGGGCACAATCACTATGCAGACTTTTACTTGGGTATTTTTTTCCCAATTCAGTTAAGGAAAGGGGGAAAAAGATGGCCTTAAAATCAAGTTAAAAAGTTCAAAATTGATTTTAGAGTTAGCGTGTATTTATAGGTTTAAGGATATAGAGATTAAAATGCAATAAAGCTCCATCTAAGTACGAACGTGCCCTCTTTAAAAGGTGCTGTTTTTCTGGTGATCTCGAGGCCATCACAGTGAATGGCTTTTCACACACAGCTGCAGCAAAGTGAGAGGCAGAGAGGGATGCTGAGTCCAGCGGGAAGCAGGCAGGGCCATGCCGTGTTGTGTCTACTAGAAAAACAAAGAGAAGGCTGTACGCACATTTTAGGTATGCATTTAGTATTTATACTGCTATTTCTGAGCACAATCCAAACATAAAGCTGTATATAGAAAAATCAACCTTCCTGCAGGATTTAAGTAAAACGCCTTTGGAATAAATAAACTCTCTTTTGCGTTCCACAAGGGCCACTTTAGCCTCTTCTGGCAATAAACGAAGGTCTTAAAGAGAGGGCAAAATTAGTGTTTGCCATTTTAAGGTCCTGGTGTAAAGCGGCCTTAGTGCAAACAACCATCACTCAGATTATCCGCAATGCTTTCGAATGAAGAAGAGAATGACATAAAGGCTTATTATTCAGCTTACACAAAAGTTACACAAAACCTGCCCTTTGGCTCACATACACTGCTCAACGGTACAAACCAAAAAGGTGGCAACTTGGAAACCGGAGGAAGACCTGCCCATCACCCCTTAGGCAAAGGCTGGCGGTGGGCGCTGTGTCAATGGTGGACCATGAAAGCGGAGAGCTCCTCTGAAAGAGGCGCGGGCTGAACGTCGCTGCACTCAGGCTCTGCTCCCTCCCCTCCCAGGCACTGAGCAGGCACAGCAGGCAGGCAGGTGTCACGGATGGGAGGGAGCAGCTCTGGTGGTCAAAGAGCCCCTGCCTGCAGCCCTACCACCATCACCACCACCACTGACAGGTGCTCCATACTTCCCACCGCCACATCTCCCTCCCAGGAGCTCCTCGGATAGTCCCACTGGACATGGCATGTCTCCAGCTCCCCAACAGAGAGGTATTTGGAGGCTGGGAAGAAGCAAGGTCTCCACCAGGACTTTTAATTTTTTCCTCCAAATAGTCTCAGGAGCAGAGCGCTCAACAGAAGAGTGAGGAGATGTCTCTCTGAGAACGGCCACGACATGGAGAAGGGATTGCCTCCTTCTTCCTCCCATCACTCCCCATGCCTCAACACTGTTGATAAAAAAGAAGATGCGATAGGGTGGGGTGGGATTTTTTTTTTTCCTGGGATTTCTCATGTCAGTAACTCTTCGGTGAAAGGGAAAACGGCCAAAACCTTCAAGGTAAGCAAATCACTGCAAAGCCTCACAGGCAGTTTACATTCCCAAACTACACTTCCCATCAGGTACTGTGACAGCATTTCCAGATCAAATGTGGGGTCACACTTAGCTGAAATTTTTCAGCTCCAACAAAAACAACTTCTTTTTTTTTTATAAGCATCTATTTACTTGACATATTTTTCCAGGAGAAGCATATATGTTTTGCTTCAAAAATTTGTTTAGTTAAGAATCCACATTTCTACTGAAAAACAGTCTCAATGGACAAGGTCTTTGAATTACTCACAGAAAACTGAATAAATCCCAACAGCAAGACACATTACGAAGAAATATTTAGTACCTTAGGAAAAAAATAAGCTCTTCAATAACCGATGTCTAAAATTCAGCGGGACTGGCCCCAACAAGTGCAAATCATCTATTGATTTCAACAAACCTACGTCAACTAACCCCAGGTGAAGTTCTGGCCCACTGAGCTCAGGGAAACAAAATGTCACCTTTACTTTCTAAACACTCTTTCTCAAATCATATTCCCCTTGTAATAATGTGCAGCGAGTGTTTAGCTCAACATGCCTCTTATAGTTTCTGTTTGGGAGATGATTTTTCTTTTTAATTTCTCTGTCAGGCACACTTATTGAAGCGCACACGCTTTAGACAGATGCAACCTGCAAAAAAGGTTTGAAAGACAGTGATTTATTTATGAAATTCCTGGTTGAGAGGGTGAGGTAAGCCACACAAAAATTTTAAAGCTGCTCACTACTGTAAGGCATATACGTAATATATGTAAAACACGAGGAGGAAAAACATTGAAAGTGTTGGGCACAGTGCCTGCACATGGCAGAATTGCAGTGGGAGAAAAGGGACAGCGGGTGGGGAAAAAAGCTGTAAGGACAAGCTCTGCTCTGCCTTTAAACTGACTTTGCTACCTCAGGGCCAGCAGCATTTATTATATGGGCTTTATACACACATTCATTTTTTCTTCTTGTGTGTTTTATACCATGTAGTCAACACGGCGACCAAACCTGAAGCTCCACGGTGGGAGCAGAGCATAAATTCACTGAAGGAAAAGTCTCTGCACTAAAGCATTTTGCTCCTAACTAAACTCCTGTCCACGCCGAAAGCCTTTGCTCCAAGTAAGATGCATTTTAAATTGCAGATGACTCCTGCCGAAGTAGGCGCACTGGAGTCCCGGGACCACCGACATTCACTGAGGACACCATTATTTGGCTGCACGAGTTCCACGGCCACCTGTGCCAGAACCCCAGGGTGAGAGTGCCCTCCCTCTGTGAGGCTGCTCACCCTGGCACAGAAGAAGGTGAGAGGGCTGGCAGACAAGCTCCGGCAATGACACTGCCGGATTTTAAAAGGGACTTCTCCCAATCCATCTCCTACTGCTGAATGTGCCTATAATAAAGCCGGCTGAAGAGGAGGTGCATCCTAACCTCTGGAAAGTGGGTGACTGGGAGAAGGCAGTGGGGGCACACTCCCTTCCCATGGCATGAATCACCGGAGACTGTCCATACCCACTGAAATAAAGTACTTGGAGGTCACCGATCTGGAAAGGAAAAATACCCGTTTCATGTAGGTTGCAGATAACAGGTGCAAAAAAGCAACCTGAATGATGGGAGAGAGAAGGATGCAGAGGAGAGTGGTAGAAACAGGGGCTGGAGAGATGCCCTGGATGGTACTGGGTCAGCCAGGGATGTACCCAAACATCTTTAAAAGGCACATCCAAAGAAAAGAGATTTTTGAAGTATATATTGGTCCAGTACCTAGAAGTAAGCAGGCGGCAATTTTTGCAGGCTTTTCAGCCGAAGCGGCATTGAGAGGGAATTGTAGGGCTGAGGTGGTGATGCATGAACTATCTGGTTCAGAAAGGACAGCCCATGCACAGAGACAGGGCCATCAGACTGCTGACTATGGCAAAGCTGGAGTCTGTACGGTAAGGTACAACAGCCATCAGAAGAGATTGGAGCTGCTCTATATCTTACTGAGGAGAAAAGGAAAGTTGTATTCAATAAGGCGGAGAGTGGGGCTTTGGCAGAGAGATTCAAGGTGCGAGCTAAAAGGGAGAAGCATGACTGAAGAACTAGCCAGAAAGATGATCCTAACAGGGGTATCTGGGACACATTGCCAGAGGCAGAGGTCACCATCACCACACAAGGGGCAAAAGCTATGTCCATTGTAAAATGAGGTTCTGCTCTACCATCTTCTCCATCTTCCTGGCATATGGCATAGAAAGCAACATCAAACCCCAGGGCTACCGGTGCCCTCTGAGGGGCCCCCATTCCAGGCTAAAGCAGAGCTAGAAGGGCGCTTAAGGAAAAATTGAGCCAACAATGACCAAGAAAACTGTCTAACACTAGAAGAGACAAGCCCTTGAGTCACCCAACCCTGCTCCAGTGGTGGGGAGCAAGGTCCCTTCTGCCCTTCCAAAGGGAAGCTCAATGACTTAGGAGTCTGCCAGTAGCTCCCCACCAGTGAAAGGGGTCGTAGAAGAAGTCATCACCTGCAGTGCAAGAGCTATTGCTGGCAAGCTTCCAGCTGAGGAAATTAAAGTTTCAGTGCAGTTAAACCATATATGTTGTGTCCTATCTTTCTCCCTGCATGATGGGAATGTTAGATAGAGGGTGAGATGAGGAGGTGCCAGGTGTTGAGGATTGCTATGTGGATGTACATGGGAAAAGACAGCATTAGTCAAGATTGGAGATGAGAAGAGTTTTGGCAGTGCCGACAGACTAAATCTGAAAAGGAAGATATGGCAAGCGTTGGAGAGAGCCCCAGGGTGGTGGGGCCGGGGGTGGAAAGGAGATGAGGGAAGAGGCACGGAGAGATACCAGATGTAAAATATAACACCCCAGTACAATTTTGCCAAGAATACAGGCTTCTGAGCCATCACTTTGAATCCACATGTCCACCCTCCACTAGTAAAACCATTAGACAGACAAGAATTAAGAGGAGAGAAATCACTCGCCTGCAAACAGCTTGCTGAAGACATGACATTCCCGAAGAAAAATGTACACAAGCGTAAGCAGCTTACAAGAGCGAGCTATCTCACCCAGCTCACCCCCCACGAACACTATTAAATCCATGAGAATCAGAACAAGGAAATTGTCAGGGAGAGGCTGCGATTAGCCAGGGTCTCAGCTAGAAAAATAGTTTATGAATTGTCATAAAAATTTAAAGCTCAACCTCACATTAGCTGCTGCAGTGTCTCTGCTCCCACCTACAGTACAGTTCGTCTGCCTCTATCTTCATCACTGACTGTGCCAGTACAAGGGGGAAATCTTCTGAATGTTTCCCCAAAATTAAATGCTGAAATGGCATATCATTATTTTTGATATTCAAATCTATTATTAATAAGCTATACACTACAAAAAGATTCTGAACATGAGTGATACGTCTCATAATTCTGACCTATTAACAGAAGTACATGAGTCTCCCTGGACCAAAAGAATAGTTGTTAAAAAAGATGAATCGCTTACTCAAATCAAAATAACATGACAGTTCCATGAAAGATTTCAAAATAAAAGTTAATAAGTTAATGGATTCATTTTACTGCTCCTAAGACACAAACAGACAATGCAGAACAGTCAGTCATCTTCCTATTAAATAATACGAATCAACCACTCCATCATGTTTGTATTAAGCAACAGGCAATAATACATTCCCTGATAGTGTATTAGGGCAAGCATGCCAGGAAGAGGACAAGGCCAAAGCACATTCTTAATTTTCTTTGGAGCCCATGAGCATGTACTTCAAAGTCTGGCATATAGTTAAGTATTATCCTGAATGCAGGGGGAGGAGTATTTCCCCAGCTGAGGGCCACCGTTTAAGCCATCAAAACCTTCCCGCTTCGCAATCGGTCCTAATCCTTGTGATTTGGGAGAGACTCATCTCGCCAGCTGACCTGTCATCCTCCGTGCGGCAGAGTGCTGGGAGCCACCGGCGTCCCCTCTCTGGAACGCCTCTCCCAGGAGAGAGAGAGCACTTCCCTCCGAGGATACCTCAGAGCTGCTGAGGGAGCCCGGGTGAGCGGCTTGAACTGGGCTGCTCGCTTTTCGGTGGTGAAAATGAGGGGAGACGAACACCACGTTCAACCTGCACCAGAGGAAAACGTGTCTGAAAAATTTGGTAAAAAAAAAGGAATGTTTTTTCCAGTGTGAGGAGAGTAAAAATAAAATGACATTTCCCTGATATAAAAATAAGTCTTCTGGCTTCTTTCAAGTGCTGTAGCCCAGAAATGTTCCAGAGGAGAGAGGAGAGACTTGGGAAGACGATTGCCTTTGGGGAGTGGTGAAGTGACTTTCCCCAGCCCGGTGGAAGTCCTGTTCAGATTTGGCTGCATTATGTGGGTTTGACAATCAAAGTCTTTATACGCGGAGGAGTTATTTTAATAAGAACAAGGGGTAACAAAAAATCTTCCGGTTGAAAGTGGGCCGCATTGTGCAGGCATAAGGGATTTCATTACCTACTCAGAATAGATAGATGTGGGGGTTTTAATGTAGGAAATCAGGTGGTGAAAGGATAGGAAACAAATGACTTGTGGTTCCTGCCATTTAAGCATGAAAGGGGCGCGTGAAGAGGCATTGATTTCAGCCACGCTAGGCTGAAGGGTGAGCACTATTCACACAAGTAAGGCTTTGGAGGACTGGGCTTGTAAACTGCAGCCGCTTAAACAAAAGTCTGGGGCACCTTTTTCAAGAGTACCTAAGTCTGGTTTTCAAAAGGACCTTCCCCTCTTAAATCACTCAGGATATATCTACCCCTTCCAGCAGAGCCTTGGTTAACAGAGGGGCTTTGCCTCCCTAACAGAGGGAGGGATGAGGGAGACCGTCTACTAATGGGGCTGTGGCCAAAGCGGGACCTCTGCAGACGGCTGCTGCGGAGCCGGCTGTGCCAGTGCGGGTGCTGTACCCGGGGCCGCACACCATCCCACGTTTTTCATTCCCTCAAGCACTTTCCAAACTGTTACCTTAAGCCCGCAGCAGGCTTTCAGCAGAGGTCTCTTAGGCTTTTAGCAGTTTCTAACTGTATTTATGTGCTTTATCCCCTGAGTAGGATAAACAGGTTAGCAATTAACACTAGCTTCCTGACCTCTAGCTGGATAACCAGATCTCTAATTATATTTTCAGTGGCAGTGAATCTCAAGAGTTGTGTGACACTATCTGAAAGTTTCCACTCCCATGTAGTGTCTGCGGCTCTACGTGGAAATTGGCAGCCGAGAAAGTATTGGCAAAACAGAAAGCCAATTTTTCCCCTCCCTGGTGCTTTTGCCTCCTCAGCATTTCCAATCCTTCCACTTTGTTGCTTGGAAAATACTTACCCTGATAGGTGATTCCTGATATACCAGGCAGCTCACACTGAGAAGCAAAAGATTCTGAGAAGTATTTTATTCAAAAATCCCTTTTATTTAATAGGATCCTCGTGGTAGAGAATATTCACAGGAGTCAAGAAACTAGAGAGCAGTGATAAGCCCTGTGTCTTGTATAGGTTGTTTTCAATGGTTTCTTAATAGAGCTGTATGTTGGGAGAGAGTGTGGCTTTATTTCTTTCTACTTATACAGAATTATTATTTATGAAAAAGAAAAAAAAAAAGAAAAAAATTGTAACGTACCACTTACTGTAGGAGTATTGCTGACCTTCAGAAAGGTGATATAGTTGGAGGGACAACTCTGGAACTGGCAGAGTACATCTCAAAAACAGAGTATCTGGATGGCCTAATGCCAGAAGCTAACAGTGACAAAGCAGAGCAATTTGGAAAATCAGCTTGCTGTCATCCTATATGCATGTAACTCTTGAAATAAAACAGTGATCTAATATAAAGGAAGTTTATGGATTTACTCTGACAGCAATGCCAAGCATCCATTCTAAGCAAGTGCCACACATACTCTCTTTTTAAAAGGGGTAAAATACAGAGCAAATTAGCTTAGTTCACATCTTCAGAATGAGTGTTCTTTGCACTGATTTTTCTGTGTGATTTCCCACTATCCGTACAGAAAATGCATGTCTGCCTCTGACCCCACATATGACTTCGTTACCCATTGTCTCGTTTTGAGTGACACAGAATTAATTCCTCTTTCAGTAATTTTACTTTTCATTAAGGTTTCTTCTAATGCTTGGGAAAACCACACTTTTACAAGACTCTAGTGTCTGAATTTGTGAAAATATTTACTTTACAGTGAGCTGTGGTATGTGAGTTTCAAGGTCTCAGTGTTTTCGAGCTCACCAGGTGCAGAGATGAGGAGGAGCGAGACCCGGGCACTTAACACAAGCTGGCCAACAAGATTATTTCATACCGTGAACATCATATTCAACATAAATTAGAAAGTTTGCTGAGGAGTTTTTTTCTCCTCCTTGACGGCTGCCATCCTGAGAACTTCTTGCCCCGGTGCTGGACCGCTGATCCCTTCCCTTCCTCCTGAAGCTGTGGCACTCGCAGTGTCCCACATTTGCTGTCTCCTGCTGGGAGTGCACAGCTTCCTACTGATAGAATTGGTTGAGTACAATCCTTGCAGATTTTATATTGGTATCAGGATCAATATTGGTTCTTTAGTATTATTAATGTTAATTATTTAGTATTATTCTATTAAATCTGTTTATATTTCAGCCTTCGGGTGTCCTTGTTTTTTCCTGATTCCCCTTCCCAGGTGGGGAGGGGTCATCAAGTGATGGAATAGTTGTCTAAACAACAATAAATTGTTGTGGGTCTTCAAACCATAACACTCATATGAATTATCCTTTCTGAAGACAGATGTAGAAGAACTGTTCAAGATCTGCGTCGAACCAGGAGAAAAATAAACTACTTCTTACTTACAGAGAACATGATACTTTATTGTAATAGAAGCTGGTTTGGATTCACACCACAAACACTTCTACACTTCAGGCTTCTGTGCTGCAAACAGATTCATTTGGAGAGCTGCACTGAATGTCCCTGCCATCAGGACAAATGGGCATTCAGACCCTGGTAGATTTCTTCCCAAGAAGGCAGAAAATAATGTAAGATGTGCACAACACAAGATAATAACCTACAAAAGTAAAGGCCAAGAGAAGAAAATATGGTTCATATACCAGCTGGGAAGTTAATTATACAGGTCTTAGATGACCATGGCAAAGTCATTTTAGAAGTCTCATTTTGTTTCCCACAATGGAAAAGAAAGAGTGGCAGAGGTGAGCTGATTAATTCCTGCTTAGATCTTTCCCTTCTCAGCAGCTTCCTTGCTTTTCATGCCTCATCACCAATTCTACACACCCAGCACCAGCCAAGTTCTTACTTTGCCTCCTCTACCACTAACACTCCTCCAAACCAAGCGTAATAAAAATAAAATAGTTTTGTTGGTTGTGAAGCGCTTCAGGGGAGGCTACAGCACATTTCAAATGGCCCATTACCAGCTCCAGGTAAGGTGTGCCCTTGTATGTCTGGCCGTTTCACTTTCCGGGTTGCCTCTCTACAGAAGAAGGTGGCATGCAAGGGAGGCTACAAAACACAGCAGCATTTAATGGAAAGAAAAAAGGCAAACGTGCATCTACGGCTATAAAGAAGGAGGAGACCAGAGAAGAGGAGGAGAAGTAGCAGTGTTACCCCACCTATTCAGTCATGATGTTTTTTGCTCCCCACAAATTCCTTGCTTGGCCTGGCTCATCCACATCGTGTCACAGCCTCACCTTCTGACACAAAGGACCATTTTATATGGTACTCGTGTCTCCACCATGCTCCAAGCTCCGTGGGTAGCATTTTCCAAAGCAGCCAAGCATAACAACAGAATTGGGCCATAGAGATTCGTATCGAGTATCAAGAGGAGTATCTATACTATGTCTCATCCAGCTGCTAGATTTATGAGAAGGAAGGAGAAGTAGTAAAAGGAACAAATACTTAACCTAGTTTATTGGAAAAGTCAACACAAATGCCAATTGAAGGGGGCCAGGAGAGAACTAAAACTGAAAGAAACAAACTCTTAACAAAGGTTACCCACACAGTGTCTCCAGAGAAGGGATGCCCAGTAAGCCGTAGCTGCTGGAAATACATATTTCCTGTATTTGTACTGAAAGAAACCAGTTTGATTGTGGTATGGAAAACAGGTGAGATGAGTTCAAAGGGAGGTATACCTGAAGCAGGATGCAGGAAAAGAGGAAGAAAGAGAGAAGACCAACTGAAAACTTAATAGTTCTTATCTTTTAAAGCAGTGGAATTATTTTTTTTCATGGAAAATTGTGGGCCAATGACTTAAGAAAGGGTCCTAAGCACCCAAATAAACCGTGTGGAAGATATACCTGGGAGTCAGTACATGTAGTAGAGTTTAGAAAGGGATAAAATATGCTGGATGAAGCCAGACTTAGCAGAAGGACAAAAGTACCTGTGAACTTCATGTCCATTCCCGTCTTCAGCATCCAGCCGATACAGTGCCTGCTCAGCTCACTTGGCACAGCTGGAGCCATAGACCTGTCCAGCTGCCTTCCATGTAGACAGAGACACCCGCACGAGGAACAAGAACACAGGAACAAAATTGTTGCAGAGCACAGATTCAGGGCACAAACCATTCTGAGTGCTCTAAATAAAGGTTTAAAAGAAAAAATTACTATACTGTATAATTTATACCTCAGAGAACAAAAAGATGGGAATGATTCTGTTCTTCAGATGCCTGAAAGACTCCAAATCAATCAAGAACAAATAAGTAGGCAGGCTATTCCAAGCTGAGCTTGAAGGGTAATGTGCAAAAAGAGCTGTTTCATGACTGAGTCTACCCAACAAGCATGTTCTCATCCTTTCTAACCTGCTTCTAGCCTAAAAAAAGACCAGACATCCTTCCTGCTTATGAAAGGTTCTGCCCTGTTTTCGTGCTTGGCAGAGGGGAGGTAGGCTGAATTCTGAAACTACCAGACCAAGTGCAAATACTTTTTCTGGTGTAAAGCAAAGGCAGGGGATCCACTGGTTGCCGTTGAATAGCCAGCAGGAATAGTGTGTGCTCTCCAAAAAGCTTCTTCGTTTCCCTGACCCTAGAATGGAAAATGATTGCTGCATGGGAGGCCTGGCTTTTTAATGGCAAGTGATATACATCCAACAATATTCAGATGGTCTGAAAATTAGTACTTGGGCAGTTTTAGAGATTTTTTTTCCCCCTTTCCAGGTTGTGTGTTAACCATTTTCACAATCCCATTAACAAATCTCCTAGAAAGCTAAAAGTGATCTACACCCAGGTTAAACCCAGCAATGAGTGGCACTCATCCATTGACATGATCCAAAGACACCATCACACACAGTCACACTTTTAATGTGTAATAAAACAATACTTCACACATTTATGGAGTGGAATAAAACCAATCTATTACTGGTGCCTTTTAGTTTGGTTTAGTTTTCTTGAGAAATGATGACTTAATAAGAGCCCTCCTCACAGAAAGCATGCAGGTCTGAATTAGAAGTGTGAGACTGAATTTATGAAATAACCTTGGCAGTAAATAATAGCACACCTCAAACTGGGATTCATCACACACCTGTGTGGTAGGGAACAGAAGTCAGCTTCATCACACTTAGAGTATCAATCACTCCCAGGATGCAAATTCCGTGAGATACAGAAAGATTACTTTACATAACCTGTAGAAAGTAGTTGAATCAATGTAATAAAAGCTTCAGCACAGCATTGTACAGCCTGTGAGTGTGCTCAAGAACACACTTTTTTCATCATTTTACATATGAACAGAAGTATGGTATGTAGACGGATGTACTAGCTCGTATCTGTGGACATATTAAGCTTTATTCAAAGATTTATTCAAAGGTTTCAGTCATGAATGTTGGCTCTTTTAGTCAGAAGTCTCTCCTTCCTGCAAATTAGCAGCAAAAATCCCATGGCCTTCACTAAGGGAGGGTCTTCCACCTTTGATGTATTTTCAGCACTCCACTTCTTCCTGACAACCTCTCGCATTCCTGAGCTGTGCCCAGAGTGGGCTCAGCCAGTACGACATGCAGCCCCATCCATGCATGTCTACTGTCCTGGCTGGGACTGCTGCTTTGGAAGCAGCCCCGGGGGACAGAGGTGACTTCATGGACCTCATCTCTCTGTAGACCTGCCCCTCTCTGTTCCTGCATAGGTACCCAAAGGAAACATCTACATTTCCAAGCAGCCCAGCATTCAGTAGCTAAGCTCTTCTGAAAATCCAACCCCGGAGTGAGGTCTATATACACAGAAGTTAAATTCTATTAAAACATCTGTCCCGGGAGGTTGGCCAAACCCTTCTGAACCACTGTCCTTGGTAGCCATGCTGGCCATGCTGGGTGGTGGGGCAGGGTGAGCCAGCCCAGCATGGTCAGCCCAGACGCCCACCGCTTCACTGCGGCCTCTGTGGATGGCAGAAAGGTAACCAGGCATCTTGCTGTGGAAAGCAAACACTGCAGCCAGAAGGAGAGATGCTCTTATTTTTTCCTTCACTACATAATATAATACTTAGGTTCCATTTACTCTATGTACAGTCTCCTATTTACTCCATTATTTGGTAAAACTGCGTATCACAGTAAACCCCTGTATCATGTATATTGCAAGTGATTTCTGACACCAGGATACCTTAGAAAAAAAGATGCATATAAAAAGCATAGGGAAAAAAATGAAGATCTCTTTTTCATTCTCGTGTATTTTACTGTCATCAAAGAAGTATAAACACATATACATAAAAACATAAATCTTAAAGCTCATTTTATATGCTTTTTATATATTAAACAGAACTGTTTACCTTCAGTTTCTTATTTTATTCCTTTTGAAAAGAGATTAATGTAAAAAAGTTTTAAAATAAGGCATTCCACTGCCAGTTCTTCTCTATTGCACTATTTATTACTGCTTTGGAAACTGCAGAAAAGGAAAAGGATGCAAATGGCACTTTACTCCATCAGTGTTTGGGTCAGACTCTGCTGCCTACCATGATGATCAGATTTCCTTTTTTTTATTTTGGCTAGGGGTAGATATAACCCATCTTCATATTAGATTTTGCAATATAATCTCTGTTATCTAAGCCCATCTACACCTGTCAGCATACAGCTTTCGATTTTTCTTATCTTGTCATTTCTTTCATTCTTTTTTTTTAGATTCACACATACAATCCCCACCCTAACTAATGTATAAAACACCAGGGTGAAAGATAATAAACTTGTTTTCCCTGCATAAGCATTTTAAAGTGAACTGTTTCTTATTTTATGGGGGTATCTTTTACTGAAGGAAAAAATGTTGGAAACAGTTAAAATGTTACGTTTAACACTGACTTACTATTTAGCTTTTTATAGCTTCAAATCCTAAGCAGCACGCTGAAGAATTACTGGAGAGGAACAAGAGCTCTTCCAGCACGAGAGCAATCAGATTGAGGCAGCGGTGCTGCAGAGCCTGCGAGGGAGCGCGGGGCCGGGGAGCTGAGGGGATCAGGGTCCTGCAGTCACATCCAGAGCTAATTGAAGTCACTGCCGGCCACAGTATAACACAACTGGAGGTCTCCATTCANAAAAAAAAAAAAAAAAAAAAAAAGAAAAAAAAAAAGAAAACACCTTACAGACATGCTTAATTCAGGGCACATCACATCAGATCTCTGGCATCATCCACCTGCTGGAAATTAGGCACATATCTAAATGTTGAGAGGAGGGTAATATTCGTTGCTACTCCATTTCCATCGGGGCGGGGGGCCGGGGGAGGATGTGGGGGCCGCATTCCAGAGCACAACGGCGACATTCATAACAGCCTTCATTCCTCCACAATAATTCTTCTTCCTGTGTTATACAGAACAGTCATTTAATATTTGTTTCTAGGTAATTAATTTGGGAAATGCTCTTCATTAAAATTGAACAGATCGCCGTGCGTTCTGCGTGTACTGCCAGAGCCCGGATAACCTGGGGCTTACGCTGTGCAAAGATGGAGATGGAGGAGCCATAGGTAGGATGGAGAGAATGCAGATTTATAAGATTATTTTTAAAATGTGAATGAACTGACAAACCTCATTTTCCTCAGTGCAGCAATGGCTCATCTCTACTTAAGAATTAGTAGACGCAGAACAGTCTGTTGAATATTCAATGTGCAACCAAGACTTCTGCCTTTGCCATGCCCTCACTGAAAATTATGAAGCATATAAGGCCAGAAAAATCATAAACCTCTGTTCCCAAGAGTTATGCTCACTCTACCCACCTCAAATTGTCATTTTGGAGCTTGATTGAAAAGCACTTGAGAAGGAGGAAAAAAGCAGTCGAACCAGGGCCTGAGCTATAAGAGCTACAGAGCTGCAGCTGCTCTGTGCCCATTCACGCAGACCGAGCTGGGCCATCAGAAACTTCTCCAGAGTCTTTGAGCAACCTCATGTCTCGGAGGGCCTGGAAGGTCAGCGTGAGCACCAGCCATCATGGCAAGGAACAATATAACATGAACTGGTGTCTGTGGCTTATCTAAACAGAGAAGTTTTGGGGCACCCAGTGAGGATAACTCAGTGTTGCATCGCACAGTGCTGTTCTGTATTCTCCCCTATGAAATAAAAAAGGGACAGTTTTTTTCACTGCCAACTAGAGACTGAGCTTAATGAGACCGCGCTCCAGCAAATAACAGGTCAGATTTCCTATCTGGTGAGGGCTAATTTTCAATCACGAGTGAGGAGTTCCACCCACATTATGAGGGAGGCTTTGGGATTAAAATAATGCACACACAATGCGTGGTTATTATCTATCATTGCCATATGCAATTAAAACCTTTTTTCAAGCATTTGGTGATTTGCTCCAAGTTTTCGCAAGGGATCATTCAACTTTGGATGTCCAGTCTTAGTCAACTGGGGCCACGTGTGTGATCACACGAGCACATTTTAATTTATACACACAAGAGGGGAGTCTTAATTCTGGCATGCTGTAACTTTTGAAGGCTCAATTATTCAACCTTCATACCCCTCAGACAGATGGAATTCAGGAGGAGGAAAACTTTATTACTTGTTTTAAAATAAATGTATCACTGGGTAGGAGAATTAAGTCCTCCACTCACAATTAGCTCTGTGGCACCATTCCTTGCTTGAAATAGTGGCAGTAACAGGCTGTTATCTTTTATGTGGTACTCACCAGAGGCGTATGGGAGCACGTGCAACACTAGCACGTCCACTTGTTACTTGCAAGTCAGAACACAAATGCTGAGAGGTGGCACTCTTGGATCCTGCCCCAGGTCCCTTAGGGAGCTACGAGCCCTTTGACCTCTCTCCATCCATCCCCTTTCAGCCTCATATTCCTTCCTACTTTGGACACTGATTCTTCCCTCATCCTCTTCATCTGGCCCTGTTCCTGCTCTGCTTTCCCCTTTCTCCTCTTTTCTCTTATCTGAACCCCCATACCCCCTCCATCTTTCTGCACTTCTGGTAGTTTCCCCCTCTCCGTACTCCATACATCCTATAAGATAAATCATGTAAGATCATAAAACAGTGACCCGTACTGGTCCCTTACCCAGAAACACAGAAATATAAAGTCACCACAAAAAGAGGTTGCAGGGAAATCCTCCTCTGACCCACTCACTTGGGATTTCTTTCTCCATCCATGATCTGGTCATGACCGGGTGAGGGGAGAGGCTGAAGCATATTAAATGCATACGGAGTCTGCAAGGGTTGTATCGGGCCAAGGCTAAACAAGCAGCTGTAAACAGGTGTTTTTGAAAACGTTAGAGTTTGGTTAAAGGCAGTTCCCCATCCTAAAAAAAATCTGAGTTTCTGTACCAAAGCATGTTGTGCTAGACCTTCCCAATGAAATAACTGCAGTAATTTTTTAGGATGTTCAAATATATCATTTTCCCTTAATTTCATTCACTGAAATGATTGAACCATGAAACTGACTGCTTCCAGGATAGTTTGCCTTGAGTCGGAGACTAGCAGGGAAAAAAAAAAAGGTCTTTCCCTGTTAAAAGTTTGGCAAAGCTATAAACAATACTGCCAGTCCTGAGCATTAAGAAACTACAAATCAGGCCATGCACAAAAAGCCTCATAGATTAGCTGTAAAACTGTAATATTTTCAACTAGCAGTAAAAGCAGGCACCTGCAGCCGAGGTGCTTTAGCTTCCTCATTGCATTTGCAAGGCTTCCCTTGCAAACTTTGCAACTTTGCAAACTTGAGAAGCGTTTCGTTTGAAGTGAAAGATGGGCTGCTTATATTTTCACTTGTCTCCTGGATCTTGATCTGGATGAAAACATCAAGCACTGAAACACTCAAATCAAGACAGATGGCAAAACTATATAAGCAAGAGGAAGCAAAATCTTATGATGAAAAGCATCAAGGAATGTATCTATAGGTGATAGCACCAGTGTGTCTATCAAGCTCCTCATATCTCTTACAATAAAATTCCAGCCAATGAATCTCGACTCCGTGGTTAGTTATGTGCTCCTTTCCACCACTTCAGATAAGATTTCACGGCATGACAAAGCACGTGATTTAGGGGTAGCAGTACACAATATAGCAAGAGTAGAGTTCAGCTTCTTGCCCTGATCTTCTTCCGACCTTGCGGTGTGTCCATTTTCTTACCTGAAGCCACGACAAAAAAGTTGTAACATTTGTAAACCGGCAGCTCCCCTAACAAATCCCACTGAAGTCTATAGGGGTGCGCATAAACACGGGGATCAAGGCTGAGCCAGCATCTTACGTGAGCAACGTGAGAGTGGTCACACCTTTTGGGGACCAGGCTCCGCGGAGATGCATACAGCAGCAAGCGCAGCTATGTGCAGCCCCAAGCATGCTGGCTCGCTGGTGGCTCCAGGCTGCAGCGTGGACAAGAAGCGCTCTCCTGTCTACGCTGTGTGCGAGAAAGGGCAGAGAGGAGCTGGCTGGGCAAGCTGCTTCCAGCGATGCCGTGCCTGGCTGCCCACAGGAGCGGAGTGAAACTCACTGGAAGAGAGACCACAGGGGAATGTCTCCTGGGTACGCTCCTCTCCGGTCCCACCCTCCTCCTCTCCGGGGCGGTCACACCAGCTGCTATGGGCACTTTTGCCTCTGCTGACTCTTTTCCCAGAAAGTGAACCTATGCATAATGTAGTATGTGCTGACTTGATATCCAGAGGAGCTGCTAAGAGAAAAAACAGAGATGAAAAAGGCAGTTAGACGGACATTTGTTCCTGTAGTCCCATATTCCTGCAGCTTCCAGAAGAGTTTCCTGCATATGTACCTAATCCCCTCCTGGCCCACTTTCTAAATGGCACACTGACTTTAGTAACTGCAACACAAGGATGCTCCTAACACATCCAAAACTTCCCGGGGCATATATTGCGTGGAACTGATATCACTGACAGCAAGATATGGGCCGGCGGTCTGATAATAATAAACCGAGCTATATGGGCGCAGAGATGGAAAGAGAGATGCAAAATGTACAGGGCAAGAATCCCAAATTTTTTTTTTTTTTTTTGAAAGGGAAACATTTCAAAGCAAGTATCAGACACCTGTTGTTATGTGCTAAAGGGGCAATCTTTCCACCGGATCCACAGGGCAGGTCTGAGATAAGCAGCTGGAATGATAAGTTATCTCTGTTGCGATTCAGGAAATATAGATGCTTCAGATGCTAATGGTGTGTCAGCAGGGAAACAGACCCGCAGCGGACTGGGGTTAAGTAAGCCTAGGAAGGTGTTTATTCATGTATAACATTTGCAGAGAAGGTGACTCCCTACCTCGCTCCTGGCTGCCCAAAGGAACTGCTTATAACCAAAAATCCGCTTGGAGAAGTCAAGCGGAAAGGTCAGGCGGGGCGGGGGGCGAATCCCAGCCATGACAGCCCTCCCATCAGCGCTGGTGCTCCCCACAGCCACACGCGTCCCTGGGAAGGACGGCAGCCTGTCCGCCTGTGCCTGCGACCACCGTGCCTCAGCGTAACCCGGCCGGGCTCCTGCGCTGGCACCGGCGGAGAGGGACCACTGCCAGCTTTCAGGGAGCATAACAAGCTGCAGCGTGGAAGAATTAGAGGTCACTTGTGCATCCTTTTGCACTGGGCTGGATCGACTGTAGCTGAACCATTCCCGGCCGACATTTGTCCAATCTATTTTCAAAATCCTCCCACTGCCACTCTAGGCAATCTATTCTTGTGCTTTCCAACAGAAAGTTAGAAAGCTGTTCTTAATGTCTAATCTAAATCATAAGTCAACTTTAAAAATGACAAGTACGGTTAAAAGTTTCAAGATTTTTCCTAATAATAAATGTGGTTTTCATTTTATTTCTCTGTTGGTTGCTGCACATTCAGGGTACCTTCAAATCACTTTTTAAAGCATCCCTCTAGAATCATGATGTATAGAAACCGTATTTTTTATTTTTCACAAGAGCTGAGATTGTCATTTAATTGCATAAATCCAGGAGTAGGAGATTTAAGAAGAAAAAAAATGTGATAAAGTCCTGTGAGAGATGCCAACACTTAATTTAGCTGTAAAAGGCTTTTTTTTTTAACCGTATGCCTCACAGACCCATTGCCCATAAATGTTCTGAAGTGACAGCAATGTCAAGCAGAAAAGACATCTCACCCATAACGAATAGAGGAAAATATTTCAGGTGTGGGAGAGGTGTATTCCTATGTATATGCATACATATTCCTTCGTTTACCTCTGATAAAAATCCACTTTAACTATCCCAATCGTGTGAACATTTCTTTTCAGTAGAGATTTTGCAAGATCCCATTCAAATAAGTTAATAGCAGTAGAGGTAGTTTCCTGCTGCCTCACCAGAGATGAACCCATAGAAAACTGCCCCTTTTCTCTGGTGCTTGAATTCAAAAATATTATTCAAAAATAACTAGACTCACTTTCTGCTTCAAGGTTTTCAAAAGACAAGACTATAGTTACTTACCAACCCTGATGCAAATGCAGAAACACAATGAAAACACAAATAGAAGCTCCGATCTTTCGCGTCAACAGAACCAGATATGAAGGAAAACTACACCACTTCATCTTTCTAGATGCACATGGCTGGGCACCGAATTGTCCCTGGAGACGACCACATTCAAAATTTACATCCTCAGAGCTCGTTATTTATCCCTGGAAATGCCTAGCTTTTTAACTAGGGTGTCACAATAATTTTACTTAACTTTGGCATTCACAGTGTAGTCAGCTATATCTGAGTGCGTTACCCCAGGCACTGTGTTTCACCCCGGAGCAGACACTTAAACACAGCAGACGAACTGTGCTTCCCGTTGACTGCAAATGGCCCCTGCATTGCAGACATTTGAAATTAGGTGATATGATCCTCACCCTCACTCCCTCCATCCTTCTGTGCAAAAGAGGAGAGGAGAGNAGAGAAGAGAAGAGAAGAGAAGAGAAGAGAAGAGAAGAGAAGAGAAGAGAAGAGAAGAGAAGAGAAGAGAAGAGAAGAGAAGAGAAGAGAAGAGAAGAGAAGAGAAGAGAAGAGAAGAGAAGAGAAGAGAAGAGAAGAGAAGAGAAGAGAAGAGAAGAGAAGAGAAGAGAAGAGAAGAGAAGAGAAGAGAAGAGAAGAGAAGAGAAGAGAAGAGAAGAGAAGAGAAGAGAAGAGAAGAGAAGAGAAGAGAAGAGAAGATTACTCTTTTTCTATCAGCAGGTTGAGGCCAGCCACATGCCCCTTCCAAGGTGCCCACTTAGCAAGATTGTAATTATGATAACCTGGAGTCCTGTTCCAGGCTGAGGATCCCCTTGGAATGCAGGGTATCTAAAAAATAGGCATTGCAGCACCAAGCTCCAGCCCCCTTCTAGGCATCCAGCCTAAACTGCATTTCTAGTCTCTTTTCTGTACCTTCAGCAAACAAAAGGGAATGAAGAGGGCTTGCGGCTATGCTAAGAAATTTAACTATTATTTTTACCACACCACATCTAAGCCCTGGCATGCAGCTACCCATTTCACATGTCTCTAAATATATATATATATACACACACATATATAGAGATGTAACATGTGCCTTTTTCTTTATGGACGTAAGAGCAAGTTACAGTAAAATCAAAAATCCCTATCTATGGTCTTGTCTTTTGCCATCTAACCTAAGACAATAAATATGGTCCAATGCAAGGTCCAGGTGAGTTACATTTCCAGAAAAGAGGAAGAACTATTTCTACTAATTGTGTTGCAAATGCACTTATGATCTGAAGGCATGTAGCTTCCAAATGGCCCCAATTTCCACCCTCCGCACACCTGCAGGACATATAGCGCCATGCTGAAAGACCTCAGCTGTGTCTGGAAGAGCTAGTTCTGCCATGGTACTTAGTCCACTTGAAGCCAGTCCCTCTCAATCCATTCCCCACTGCTTGGACTTTTCTCTTTGCTCCACCACAGATGAAAATTCTGCCTGTGCCTGCTTTTCCATCATTTCCCACTGCATGGGAGGAGTCTGAGACTTTTTTACCCACCCAGCCCTAAATACTCCATCTTTCCCTACAGCTTCTTGCTTACTCAGTGTCCTCAGTAAGCTGTCTTTCCTTTTGTCTTTCAGACCACAGCATCCTCCTTCCAGTCCTCAGACCCAGGTTCCTTCTTCACCCAGCTCTAACTTCTTCACCAAACTATTCCTACCACATTCTTCTCATTTTCAGCTCTCACTCCTAATCTGAAGGCCAAGGCATAGTTTGTGTCCCCCTTCCAACTTCCAGCAGCGCACCTGAAGCTGTGTCCATCTTCTCTTCTCCTTCCTTTTTCACCCCGTTCCTTCCCCTCCACCTCTGTGCCAGGGAGCTTTGCTGTCTGACCCGTGTGCTTGACAATAACGAGTCTCTCAGGACACAGCACAGAGCAGCCAGGAGGGGAAGGTGTAGCCTGTGTGCATTCGGCGCTGCATTCAGTTACCGCTTGTGGATGGTGGATGCATGCATGCATTCAGAGGGATGTGCAAATAAAGGTTTTTAGGGAGGAGAGAACCTTCAAAGATGCCTGCTGCTGCTTTGCTGCATACATACAACATTGGTTTGGTTGGGTTTTTTTTCCAAACTCTTTTTAACTTGATCAAATTGGCATAAAGGCTTTTTTTTCACAGCCTGGAACTTCATGGCTGTGATCTTTGTTCTCATTCCTGAAGCTCTGGGTGACAACGGAAAATTTTGGCATTCTTGATACAATCTAGCAGTGTTATAACCATGATTTTTTAACTGGAAGTATCAGGCAACTATAACAAGAGGCAGCTCTTCCATTCCGACCTGTGATGACCAGGGCGTCCTTGCCAGGAGGCAAAGAAAAGAGTGTGGTCTTCATCTCCTACCCGTAAAACAGAAGCATGCAGATTTTTAAACCTATTTATTTTTTCAGCAGCCATGAATATGGACCTCTTCCAAAATAATGTATGAACACAGGATATTGACCAGATTTTTCTGGATGTTTACTGCATAAATGTGTTGGTTTAGTGTAAAAGATGGCGATAAGAAAAAGGAAGAAAGGAAATAATGGAGGAGGAGCACAAGAAGCCCTGCAAGAAACATTTGAGGACTGGTAGAAGACACTAAAGCCACCAAATTGCCCTTGAGTAGTCCAGCCTAACCGTGACACACCAGCCCAAGAGGTTTGAACTAGCAATGCCAAAACTCTGGAGCAAAGGACTCACTCAGAGACCCTTTTGGCTGCATAAAGATCTCTTTTGAGAGGAGAGCGAGTTGTCGTGAAGCCATGGCAGGGAAAGCAGACTGACACAGGGTCCCCCAGGATTATCGGTGCCAAAAGCAAAAGCTACTGTCAGCTCAGAAAATGCTTTACTGACACGCTGAAGATAAAAATCGTGTATTGCCAACCACCCTCACCACACATCCCAAAACGTGCCATATGGCCGAAAGTACTACAACGGATTTTGCCGTTCCTCGGGTTCTGGTGTGAATTGACAATGAGTCTAACATATAAATTACATCATCTTTTAACTTTTTGTGATGTATAACATCGGACAGCTTTGTCTGGGACAATCCATCATGAACTAGTCTTGTTGACATTTTGGATTCTCTCTTCTGACCTTGTCCTTTCAGCACAGGCATAATTGTGCTTATGATAATTTTATTCCCAGTTAGGCAGCGATTTTGCACACCTTTGAGTTACAGAATAACTAAGAAGCCAGTTCTCTGTACGACTGCTGAAATGAGGCACCTTGAACCAATTTATGCTGAAGCGCAGTCCGGTGGTGTAGCAGTAAATAAAAGTGAGTAAACTCACCTCTCTCAGTGCGCATAAGTAGGTTAACTCTCTTTAGTCGTTTTTACTGTTGACTATACCACAGGTGCAATCTCAGCTGGGGGCTCCCTACTGAGGAAACACCAACCATATGTTTGCGCAGCAGACGACGACGGGGGGGGGGAAGTTGTACAACCCAATCCTCTCGGTGTGAAGGGTCTAGCAGGCAAAGAAGAGGGATCCAGGCTCATTTCTGCCACCCAGTTCACATGCAGCAAGCCTCTCATTTCCATCGGGAAGCTGTACGTTCAGGAATCATCACTAATTTGTCCATACACACATACCATCATGGGTTTTTAGGGATTTTTTTAAATATGTAACACTTTAGCAATTGTCTAAGGTGATGGGCAAATCTTTTTTCTCGAAGAATCAACTGTTCACTGTCACTTTAGTGGGAATACACAATTATTATGGTACATGAATTATTTGAGCTGTTCCCTATGAAGACTGATGGCCTTTCGCAGGCTGTGTGTGGGAACGGCAGAGAAATCCCTGCTGCTCTAACTGGTGTCGGCACCCCCAGGCAGACGAGCATAGCTGCAGAAACACGATCATCATTTCACCTGTAGCAGTGCTCGAGCTAAGGTCTCTGCCCACCCTGCTCTCAAAACAAGAAAGTTTCAAACCACCGGATTTGCATGAATGCGACAAAATGTGCTGGACTGCAAATATTGAAAATTAAACTTTGAGCTATAACTCACCACAGCAAAGAGAAAAGGACATCCCACCACATCCACATCTGCATTTTCAGGAAAGAAGTGGTTATGTTGGCTGGAGCCTCTTTTCATTATGAAACTTCTAGACCGATTATGAGATTATCACGATGACTAGGCTGTTACACCCCCAGTATGATAACTTCGAAACTAGGCAAGTGCGTGTGTGTTTTAGTCGAAGACCACAACTTCACGGTGTCACCCACTCACTCCTGCCCTCTTCAACTCACATTTCAGCCCCTTCAGTTCCGCCACTAAAGCCGATGGGAGGAGATGGAGGGACAGACATCAATATGACTAGGGAAAGAATACAGAAACAGTTGTTGTAAAGCTGGAAGGAGTGACAAACAGTGGGAGCTCTGCAGGTTGCTGCTTTTTTTTTTTTTTTTTGCTGCTTGCCACAATATTCTTTTGTGTAGTTTCTGGATCTGCTTCCTTTACATATGTTTTTCAACTGTTTCTGGCTGCAGGTTGTTGTTACTGGAGTGCAGATATGTTGCTGGAGATGCTATTCAAGTTCACAGACATCTCGCGTGACGTTAACTTCCACTGCCCTTGGCGCTCTTGCCCCCTGTCAACCAGACTTTATTTGCCATTAAATTTAAAATAAAAGGTATCTGTCATTTACAGTAAAAGGTATCTGTTATTTATGAGAAAGACTAGCTCCCTGGGGAATAGTCACTTGGTTTTAGCACTGGTCTGGCTGCGTGGCCTAGGCTTCATACCAGAAGGAGAGGTGCTTCTGGAGCTCAGGGAGGCAGCCCAAGAACAAGACAATTTCTTCTTATCTCCTCCACAGCCTTCTTACAGACTTCATTTCTGGAAGCTGTTACTTAACATAGCATTAAACGTAAATGGTTATCAATCCAGTTCCGCAAGTGAGCAAGAGACACTAATAGACAAGACATGGATGTTTTAGACAAATGCTGAAGCTCATGGAGGAGCAGTAACATCTCAATAACAGAAACTGAGTTTCAATTGAGTTGAAAAAGCAATTATCTGGTACTACGGAATGAAGTGAGAACAAGGTGAAAATTTATGATGTTATGATTCCTCTTTTTCACAGCTTTCCTGAGGTGGGAGGAGGTTGGCGTGACCTTTGCATTTAACCGGGAGGCCACCAAATGCCACCCCAGCTCCGCTGCACTCCTCCTCTCCCAAAACACCCTCGGAATAGTAACGCTTAGTTTGATCCTGGCTTCTTCAGACTTTTATTCAGGAGCTTTCCTGGAGTCACGGCACAAAGGCACCCCGGGGGAAGGACCATCAAGGTGCCGCCAGCATCCTCCCAACAGGCCGGGGGTGCTGCCAGGGCGACGGGGCCACCGGCATTCTCCGCCCCGTGGGTCCACAGCCACGCATCCCCC
>VZSZ01007041.1:301728-317699 GCA_013398815.1 Ibidorhyncha struthersii | reverse complement strand
CACAAGTGCCCCCACCGCTCCTGCCAGTCATGGCCGAACCTGCACCGCATCCCTCGGGAGCAGAAGGGCCGAACCGGAGGGCAGTGGTGCTGCCAGCCGGACCTGGGGGTGCCCATGTCCCGTCAGCATCCCTCTGCGTGCACCCTGACACCGGTGCCGGCTTTACCAGCTCCGGGCTGTCACCGTTCTCCTGCCCAGGTGCCATTGCCATCTGGCAGCCGGAGCCCGGCTGAGCTGCCCGTGGTCTGAGCCACTGCCACAGAGGGATTGGAACCGGGCAGTCTTTCATAGACATGGGCTCAGTGGCATCTGCCACTGCCAGGGGCTGCTGCCAGAGCCTCGGGTTGCGGTGAGCTTCTCCAGGGGTTCACTGAGCTCTCCTGTGGGTCATAACCGCACCGGCTCTCCTTTGGGACCCTCTCTCCTCTGCCAGGGCTTTGGGCGAGCGGACCACTCCGTGACTACGGAGAAGCTGAAAGCCAAGTATCCGGACTACGAGATCACCTGGGCGGATGAAGGCTACTGACTCACTCTGGCTGAGCAGCAGCATTGGTGCCAGCCTGGAGCTGGTGCAGCTGACTCCGGCGTTGGGGTGGTGGCAGCAGGCTCCCTGTGCTTGGCAGCACTCTGGGCTTTCCTGGTTTTTCTTTGTGTTGAACTCGCCCATTCTCTGCCGTCACTGGACTTCCCACGTGCCGTGGGTGCTCCCCACCTCCCTGGCACAGTGCGCCAAAGCCTCGATGAAGCCGGTGGGCGCCCTGCCCCGGCCTCCCCAGTGGTGAGGGCGTTTGTCCCACATGTGTATGTGAGAATTAAACACGTTGGGGAGCACAGCTGCTTGCGTGGTCATGCGTTCATGTCTCCCCTGGGTCTGGGTGGTACCCCCTTACAGCAGGAATGACCCCCCAGGTTTCCAGCCCCTTGGGGGGGGTCCTGACCCCGGCTCAGGCAGCAGAAGGTACGTCAGGATTTGCCTTTGGAAGGGCTGAGGTGGATGAGGAGAAAGTGATGGGTCCCCACGCCTGGGGGAGGGAAGGGCAGGGTGGTCCCGGGGGAAGGACCATCCTCATCTGCTGGGGGTGGGGCCAAGCTGCCCCGGAGCATGGTTTGGAAGAACATGCCCATTCCTAGGTGGTCACACCTTGAGGTAGAGCATCCTCCTTGACTTCAGCCCTCCAGATGGCCAGGGCTGACTCCTGCCCCTCAGTATTTCCCAGGGAGACGCTCCACTTGCACTTCCAGTGAGGAGCAGGGTGGGGAGGTTGGGAAAAGCTGCTGGAGCCTTCAGTGGCAGGAGAGCTCGAGAGACACGTGCAGGTCAGGTTGGCTGGGTGCATTGCTCAATTGCTCTCCCATACAAGGTTGGGGCTGGAGGAACCTTGCCTCCCCTGGTCCCAGCCCCGTTTCACTTGTCAGGCTGCGGTCCTCTGTGCTCCTGGCTCCTGCCTGGCTGTGTTGCCTGCTGCTGCCTCCCTGCCTTCCCCTCTTGCCGTTGGGGATGTGGGCTACCTAGACAGGAGACGGTTCCTCTGTGCCTGAAGCTGTGCAGGGTTAGCTCGACCTGCTAAAGCTCAACTCCTGTGCCTGGTGTCCTGCCCCAAACTCAAAAGGCAGATCATGATGGATGGGGGTGAGCTTCGTGGGCCAGGCTGGGGGTGCAGGGCCCACCTGCCTGGCTGGTGGCTCGGGGCTGGAGCTCTGTCTCCTGCAGAGGATGGTGCCCAAAGCCATCTCCAGCCTTGCAAGGTGGTAGAGGGGGAAGAAAGCTGGGGGCTAAGCCCAGGTACCCTGAACATGCATGAGGTTGCAGTGGGCCACTAGAAAAATAGCTCTGCTGTGCCTACACCTTACCTCCTGCAAGGTGTTGACCATCTCTGTGCTGGGGTGAGTGTCACCCGACGGTCATGCGTGCACTGAACACTGGTGGCTGTTAGGTGACAAACCCTGGGTGGGTAGGGGCTGAGTGCCTTGCATTGATCACATAGAGGAGCACAGCTTCCCTTTGAGTCACCGAATTGCAGAGCTTGGAGGCACTTTGGAGACAACCAATCCATCCCCCTGCCCCAGCAGAGTCAGCTCCAGCAGGTTGCTCGGGGCTGTGGCCAGGTGGGTTTTGGGCATCTCCACAGATGGAGACCCCACAGCAGCCTCAGAAACCTGCTCTGGTTTTGACAGTCCTCACAGGAGAAAAGGTTTTTTCTTAAGATGAAGTGGCATTTAATGTTCTCACTTTGTTCTTGTTACCTCTCGTCCCTTCACGGGGCACTGGCTGCTCAGAAGAGTCTGGCTCCTTCCTTCTGCTCCCTCCCATCAGGGTCTTTGTACACATGGGTGATATCCCCGCGTGCCTTCTCCAGGCTGAGCAGCTCCAGCGTTCTCAGCCTCTCCTTGTGGGACGTCCAGTAGCTTCATCATCATCACGGCTCCTACCTGGATCTGCTCCAATATAGAATCATAGAATCGTCTAGGTTGGAAGGGACCTTTAAGGTCATCCAGTCCAACCATCAACTGAACACTGCCAAACCCACAGCTAACCCATGTCGCTCAGCACCACGTCTGCCCATCTGTTAAATACCTCCAGGGATGGTGACTCCACCACTGCCCTGGGCAGCCTGTGCCAATGCTTGACAACCCTTTCGGTGGAGAACTTTTTCCTAATAGCCATCCTAAACCTCCCCTGGTGCAAATTGAGGCCGTTTCCTCTTGTCCTATCACCTGTTACTTGGGAGAAGAGACACCGCCCCCACCCCTTGCTACACCCGCTTTTCATGGAGCTGTAGAGAGTGATAAGGTCTCCCCTCAGCCTCTTTTTCTTCAGGCTGAACAACCCATTCCCTCAGCTGTTCTTCATAAGACTTGCTCTCTAGACCCCCCCGCCAAGTTTGTTGCACATGTCTCGTAATGGGGGCCCAGCATCCCCCAGTGCAGAGGGGAGGGATCAGACCCGCTGGAGGTGCTGTGCCTATGGCACTGGCCCCTGGTCAGCTTGGTGCCTGCCAGATGTCCAGGCAGCTGGGGAAGGGCAGGGCTCCTGCCTGCAGGCGCTGCTGGGTGCCCGGGCTGGCAGGGCACGGGGGTGCTGGCCTCCGCCTGTCCCGGCTCGCGCTGTTTTACTGCGCCTGATGCAATCGTGCTGCAATCTGCTGTCCAAGGCCATCGGGTAGGAGGGGAAGAAACCTCCACACTCAGCCTTCAGCAGCGGGGGCCTGACTCCGGGCACAGGGGCTGCCGGCAGCAGAGGCAGGAGAGCTCCCCTGGGGCAGCACCAGCCCCACGGGCCCTGGCAGCAGCTCCCCCTGCCCAGGTGGGGTGACTGAGGTCAACAGGTAGCTCTGGTGGTGCAATGCGGGAGGCTCTGGCTGCGAAGCCACGCTCCTTCCAGGCTGAACAGCCTTCCTGGGGCTCTGCCGGGCTTGCTTTCCCCCAGGAGTGACCTGGTTGTGGCCCTGGAGCTGTGCCCCTTCGCCCCGTGGTGGTCATGAACACCAGATGAAGCAGTGCAGGCAGGGATGAGGGCTGGCCCCATGATGGCACCTCTGGGTCCCCAGGGCCAGGGGCTGCCTGCTGGGGCTGGGGAAGCAGGTATAGGCTGGGGAGAGGCAGCTGGAGCCTGGGGACGGAGTGCTACAGGCAGCCTGCCAGGCTCTGCGCTGGCCTGGGCACGCTCCCAAAGCGGCTGCTGCACAGACCGTGCGTGGCAGCAGCAGCACAGGGCTGCCAGGCTGCTCTGCCCCGACCGGGCAGGCTGAGACCCCCCTCCTGCCTGTCATCAGCGGGTCCCTGAGGTCTGTCCCGGTGGGTCCCTGGGGTGGGCTGGAGCCCCAGCTTTTGGCAAAGCCAGCACAGCTGGGTGGTGGGACAGGCTGCTCCTGCTGCGTGTCCTGCCTGTCCTTGCCTTCTCTCCCAGCCTGTCCCAAGTCTCCAGACAGCCAGAGTTCCGTTCTGAATCCAAACCCCCGACATTTTTATGGCTAAACACCCTCAGTCCTAAGGATCCCTGCCTGCTGTGGCTCCCCATTGCCTGAGTGCATCATGATTCATTTATACCTTTCCTGCCTTGGGGTCACCCCTTGCACCCCATTCCCACTGCCCCCCAGTGCAGCTGCCCTCCCTGGCCAGGCTGCACCCTGCTGCCAGCCCGTGCCCTGCACCTAAAGGCTCTCCCACCACTCCTTATGCTCAGGGGCAGCTTCTCCCTGTGGTTAGGCATGATACAGCCCAGGCAGCTGGCACGGCACGGCCCCAACACCCCTGGCAGAGGTGCCAGCTTCTCCCCAGGACTGGCAGCATGGCCAGCTCAGTAGGAAGAAGTGGCGTTTTCCCTCGCCGAGCTGGCATGTGCCACTGGACCGTGTGAGCTGGCCCTGTCCTGGTTGGAGCAGCATCCAGCATCTCAGCATGGTTGGAAAAGGGGGGGCTGAAGAAGTGGGGAAAAGCAGCTGAAGGTCTCCTGGGGATGCACAGCTACCAGCTTGCTACCTGTGATGGTGGCAGTGGTGCCGGGCGGCAGGACCATGGGTGACCTGTCCCAGCCCGGCAAACTGCCTCGCCATAAACCCCACTGCCGGGGCTGGGAAGCCGATAACGGCGGGGCTGAAGTCCACAGCGGGGCAGGTCCTGGGGAGCAGATTCCAGCCCTGGGCTCGCAGCGTGGCCTCCCCTGCCAGCCCTGTACCTCTCCAGGCTCTGTTTTACCCTCACTGTGGCCCAGGGACTGAGATGGCCGGGCAGGCGGTGTTCAGCCTCCTGCTGCTGCTGGGTGAGCTCTCTGCTGACATGGGGGTCATGCTGTGGGGAGGGAAGGGGCTGCGGCACTGGCTCTGTCCCTTCCCGGTGTGGGGTCCCATGGGTTTCGGTGCTTCCCCCAGCTCCAGGGGGCTGCACTGTCCTGGGGGTGTCTGTACTGTCCTGGGGGGGGGTCTGTGGCAGATACAGTCAGGCAAAACCCTCCTTTGGGGGTCTGCTGGCGAAGGTGAGCCCGGCATTCCCTGGGGCAAGCACATGTCGGAGATGCCAGCACTGGGCTGGCAGTGCCAATGGCTTTGCTCAGCGTGGGGAGGAAAGTGCCCAAATTTTCCTGTTTCCCCCAAAATGGGGGCTGAGACTCGGAGCAGGGGTGGAGTGCCCCACCCCCGGCAGGCTCTGGCGACCCAAGGGTGCACGGGAGCGGGGCTGGTGGTGGGAGAAGGCAAAGGTGCAGATGTGGGAGATGTGGGGTGCGGGGGTCCCATCCAAGGGGTGATGCTGCTGAGAGCTCAGCACTCCCCCCACCGGGGTGTCAAACCGGGAAGCCCAGACAAATGTCACCTGCAGGCCATGTGTGCCCTCTGTCACCTGCTGCGGGCACCATGCCCGGATCCTCACGGGGTTTTCAGCCTCGTTGTCTCTCCTGTAGCTGAGACCGTCCTCCCCGGTGTGTCTGTGGTCATCAACAGCTGCAGCAGCACAACCGCGCAGCTCTGCGACTTCGTCTGCGACTGCAGCGACTGCTCGGACGAGAACCAGTGTGGTGAGTGTCTGGCCCCACCGGCCCCACTCCCACACCTGGGGCAAGATCAGCCAATGGAGCTGGGGGCACTGTGGGTGCAGGTCCCTGGGGTGGGCATAGGTCCCTGGGCTGGTGGCAGGTCCCTTGGGGTGGGTCCAGGTCCTCAGGCTGGACACAGGTCACCTGGGTGCATGCGGGTCCCCCAGGTGGGTGCAGCACCCCAGGGTGGGTGCAGATCCCCGGGCTGGGCGCAGGTCCCCAGGGTGGGTGCAGGTCCCCAGGGTGGGTGCAGGTCCCCAGGGTGGGTGCAAGTCCCCAGGGTAGACCCAGCCCTGCCCTGACACCCCATCTGCCCACCCTCAGGGTACCTGCGGGGCTCAGCAGTGCTGGGCACCCCCTTCACCTGCGATTTCGAGGAAGGCGATTGCGGCTGGCAGGATGTGAGCACCTCAGCTTACAGATGGGTGCGGGGCCGGGCCAGCCTGGCCGCGTGGGGCACAGGGCCCCACTCAGACCACACTGTGGGCACTGACCTGGGTAAGTGGGAGCTGCTCAGCTGGTGAGCAGGCTCTGGGCACCCACAGCACGGCACCTCTGGGCCATGGGTGCTGGGACACCCACCTTTGTAGGGTGCAGGGGATGGAGCAGACCCCTGGTGGGGCAGGAGCGGTGCTGGCCATGGCTCTGGTGCCATCCCATGGGGCTGCAGCCCCTGCTCTGCTCTCTGCCCTCTCCAGGGTGGTTCATGGTGACCGTGTCACCCCCGGCAAAGACCACGGCCACAGCCTCGCTCAGATCACCAGTGATGCGGGAAGCAGCTGCCACGTGCGAGATCAGGGCCTGGTACCACCTCTCAGGAAGTGGTGAGAGTGCCCACGGTGGGCATGGCCGGGCTTCGGGGTACCGGGCACAGGGAAGAGACGATGGGGGCAGTGGGGAGGGACGGGACCATCTGCTCCCATGGCAGGGACAGAGCCACCGGCACCTTGAGGTGGATCCTTGCCATCCCGCTCACCTCTCCATGCTCCGCAAGGAGAGCTGGCAGGACCCAAGGGTCCCAACTCTGGTCCCCAGAGGCGGCAGGGCTCGGTTTGTCCCCATGGGTACTCTCGGGTACCCAGTGCCAAAGTCCACATTCTGGGGCTCCTCACAGGGCTCAACCAGACGGAGCAGCCGGTGCTGCGACTGGCCATGGCATACAGGGATGAGGTGGTGGGGCTGTGGCAGAGCCCCGAGCGCGGAGGTGAGGGCTGGCACCAGCTGGTCACCTACCCAGGCCGGATCATGAAGCAGTTCCAGGTGAGACAGGACCATGTCAGTACCCAGGCACTGGCCCATGAGCCGGGCTGGAGGAGCCGGGTGATGCACTGGAAGCCAAGGGTGCCTGGGCAGCTCAGGCAGAAGCTCAGCTCATGCCATCCCTGGCATCTTGTTGGCAGCTCATCTTCTCCCTGACACAACCGCCGGCATTTGGGGCAGAGCTGGCACTCGATGACATAATCTTCAGCAACTGTGGCTTGCAGGGTGAGTCCCGCATTTGCTGGGATGAGACACGAGCCAGGATCCCCAGGGAAATTGGTCTGGGCTTTGCACCCGGGAGAGCTCTCCCACCGCCCACTGTGTCTAGGGTGCATCTGCCTGGCCAGGGCATGGGGTGGGTAGCAAACCCTGTCCCTTGAGCAACCCAGGGAGGGATTGGGGGGGGAGGCCAGCATGTGCTGGAGTCCCCATGGGGCTGGCCAGGTGCTGACAGCGTGTCCCACTGCCCCAGAGCCCAGGCGGCAGGTCTGTGGGACTGAGGAGAGGCGTTGTGGCCGGGGCTTCTGCCTGGAACAGCACCGCTTCTGCGATGGCACTGACGACTGCGGGGACGGCTCAGATGAGGACACAACGGGGTGCGGTGAGCATCCCTGACCCTGGGGAGGGGGTCCTGCCTACAGTCCCCCTGACCACACAGACAGGCTGGGGGTCTGCCCTGGCTGGGTAAAGCCAGGCTGTGGGTCTGGCAGGGATCACCCCAGCTCTGCCCCATGGCTGTGCAGCTGAAGGGGCAAAATCACCCTGAGGGTTTTGTGGAGAGGTCAGACCATCACGGGGACCTCCCTGTGTCATTCTGCTCTCCCTCCCTCCCTGCAGAATCCTTCACCCACTGCTCCTTTGAGCAAGATCTCTGCAGCTGGGAGGCAGAGGTCGGGCAGCCGATGTGGGAGAGGAACACAAGCCTGAACCTGGAGACCATGTCCAGTATCCCCACCCGGGACCACAGCAGTAACAGCAGGGCAGGTACGTGGTCAGGCACCAGCACCTGAGGGGAGCCTCACCATGCGTTCCCAGGGCATCACTGGCTCTGGGGCAGACGTGCTCTCCGGCCCCTGGGGTAACGCGTGCCTGGGCTCGGCTTAAGGCTGTGCTGGGAAAACAGTGTCTTGCACCCACACACACGGCCCATCACCACTCAGCCCCCTCCTGGCATCTCCTGCAGGTTTTTTCCTCCTCGTGGGCAGCGCCTCAGCCACGCAGGCCAATGGCACAGCACGACTCAGCAGTCCCACTTTCCAGCCCACCAACTCCTGCTCTGTGAGTCACAGCTGGGACCCGCATCACAGCCTGTGTGGGCACAGAGGGTGGTGGCAGAGGACAGGATCCCCAGCCGGGAGGACCCTCACATGGGGCCTGCAGCTGCGGTTGGCCCTTTGCTGGAGATGGGTAGAGGGTGTTTTGGGGTGTTTTGGTGGCATCTCCAGTGCTTGCTGGGAGCTCTGAGCTCCTCCAGCCCCACCTTTGTAAGCATCCCATGGGGTGGCAGCTGCACCGTAGGGTTTGTGTACCCCGGCCCAGGGCTTCAGGGCTCACTCACCCCCCTCCCTGTCCCCAGCTCGTGCTGTACTGCCACCTCCATGGCTCGGCCACCAACAGCCTCAGCATCTTCTACGTGATCAACTCCACCAAGTACCTGGTGAGGGAGAGGATGGGGGACCTGGGTAGCTGCTGGGTCCGGGAGAGAGTGGTCTTCAACGTGACGGAGAGCTTCAAGGTGGGCTGGCTCCGTGCCGGGGCGAGCTGGGCTGCCTGCAGGGTGAAGGACACAGGGGCACCCCACAGAGGGCAGAGGGCCACCCCCCAGTGTGCAACCATGGGACCAGGGGTCGGGGTTGAACTGAGAACCAGGTGGCAGAGCTGAACCTCCTGGTGCTGGCAGGTGCCACGCTTTTGTCCCTGTGCCCACGCCTCTAAATCCCCCTACCAGACCCTCTCCACCATGGACCACCCCACTGGGAAGGGTTGGGGTCTGTGTCTTCATTCATCCCATGTCACCCCATGCCTTCCCACCATCCTGTCTGCTGTCCTCCATGGCCACCCACACAACCCAACCCCCTCTCAGCTGGTCCTGGAGGGCACCCCGATGGCACCCTGAGGGCACCCAACAGCACCCCATGGCAGCCGCAGGCCATGGCTGTACGCAGGGGCAGCACCATCACCCCAAGCCCACTGTGGCCCTGCCAGCCCACCCCACACACCCCTTCCAGCCACAGCATCGCCCCTGCTCCCACCGAGCCCTTTCCCAGGGGAAGCCGGGTCAGCCGATCACAGGAGCTGGGGTCCCCCCTTCCTGTGGCTCCCCAGTGTCCCCCCATGACCATTGCCATTGCCTGTCCCCTCCATACATACCCCATGTTGACATTGCTGGCACGGTGCTTCCCTGCAGGTGCTGATCGAGGGGGTGGCCAATGGCGCAGGGACCGTGGCCGTCGATGACTTGATCCTGTCTCAGGGCTGCATACACGAGCAGGGTGAGCTGGAGGGCGGCCATCTCCCACCCCTGCTCCAGTGCGGGCAGCGGTCCCCAGGTGACTTGTGCCCATGGCATCATCCCTAAAGGACCAACTGCAGGGTCTGCCTGGCCCTCTGCTCATCACAGTGACCATCCTGGGCACAGCATGGCAAGCACTTGCCCTGGGGCCTGCAGTCCAGGTTGCCTGGTGTCCTCATCCTACAGCTGCAACACTCCCTCCCCTGCATCAAAACCTGCTGCCCGAGCCGTGTCACACAGGCAGCTATCATCAGTCCCCTCCATCCCCTTCATCTGGTGGCAGCAGGCAGGGCAAGGCAGGAATGGGGCTGGAGTCATGGAGAGCCATGGAAGATGGTCAGGGACAGGAGACTGCAGTTTGAAGGGGTGACATTGGTGCTGCTGCCAGTCCCTCTCACCACCGCTTTCCATCCTGGGATGTTTCGCCATCAGACAAGCCTTCAACCACACTGCCGAGCCAGGCACATGCCAGCCCCTGCACAGCCAACAGCGTGGCCTGCGACAGCGGGGACTGCATCAGCGCAGAGCTGGCCTGCGACTTCGCCGAGACGTGTTCCAATGGCTCTGATGAGAAGCGCTGTGGTGAGAGCCATGGGCAGGCACCTAGCTCACCAGTAGCCAGGTGGCAGAGGGGACCAGGGTAGGATGACTTGGGCACCCCTTGGCTGGCATGGCTGGGGGACATGGGTGCCCATGCAGCCCCCGGGAAGCACTGTCCTGGTGGAGCTGAGCCTGGGCTTTTGCAGGAACGACCACCTTTGAGACAGGGGACGGGGGCTGGCATGATGTCAGCGTGGGGCGGCTGCGCTGGGGCGTGCAGAGGGCCACCAAGTTCACCAACACCATCCTCACAGGTGAGGGCATTCCCACCGCTGAGACAATGCTCTTTAGTCCCCAGCACCGCAGGGACTCCCAGGGTGCAGGGACCCCCTGCTCCTGCCTGGCCGGGGTAGGTGGGTGCCATAATGGGAAGTGTGGGGGTGATGCCTGGGCAGGGTGTTGGGCTGGGTGTGCTGCCAGGGACGTGGGGACCCTGGCCTGGCCTCTCAGGGTGTTTCTGTGCCCAGGGGCTTTCCTGGCCCTCCAGGCAGGAGAAGGACAAGTGATGGCTGCTGCGAAGGCCCACACACCTCTGCTGGGCCCCTCCGGCCCAGCCTGTGCCATGGAGATGAGCTACTGCATCCATCACAGCCACAGAGGTAACCCTCTGCCCAGCCCTGGGGTGCCCTGCCCGCTGCCTGTCCCACCCTGGCACAGGACAGTCCCCCACACCTGCCTGGCTTTGCTGCCTCTCCCAGCCCGCCTCTGCCCCATCATGCCGTCCTGGAGCTGGGGTGTCCCTGTCCCCTGTGGCCATGGGCTGGGTGGGTGCCCAGGCACTGGGAGGGTTCCCAGGGTTGGCTGGGGGCTGCTGGTCCCCACATCTTCTGCGCTGCCTCTCGCGCCCAGGCTTCCTCGCCGTCAGCGTCGCGGATCACTCCACTGGCACCACCCAGCTGGCCTGGCACACACAGGGGCACAGTGGCATGGCTGAGGGACGCGTCCGTGTCCCGCTGGGGGAGAGGACACAGCCCTTCCAGGTGCGCCCAGGGGCACAGGGACCAGCCTGTTTGGCTACTGGTGGGGCAGTGCCAGCACTGCCAGGCACCCCGGGGCTCACCGCCGCCATGCCACCCCCAGGTCGAGCTGCTGGGGCTGGTGGATCTGCAGGACTCAGCGAGCGCTGCCATCGACAATGTGACGTTCGTGCAGTGCCACCCCAACGTGGTGCCACCAGGGGCTGCAGGTACAGCCAGGGGCACATGGGCAGGGATGGTGGCCCGCCCCCCCCCCTCCCCGAGGTGGATGCTGCTCACAAGGGGGCTGGCTGGTGACTGTCACCCTGTCCCCAGCCCAGGGACAGGACCATGGTGCAGAAGCCCTGGGGCTGGGGCTGAGCACACATCCTGCCCCAGGGCATCTGCATGGGGTGAACTTGGGAAGTGGGGCGGGGGACCAGAGGGAAAGGGACATTTTGGGGACCTGTTTGCTTTTGGGGTGCCTTATCTCCACTCCCTTGCTATGGTCACCTCTCTCCGGCCAGAGCTGTCCTGCAACTTTGAGATGGGCATGTGTGGCTGGTACCAAGATCAGTCCAGTGACTTCAAATGGGTCCGCAGCACGGGGCAGGGGCAGGGCTCCGACCACACCACTGGCTCAGGTAAGGGGCTGGCTCCTCTGCTGGGGACCCTGGGCAGCCCAGGGGACCCCACAGCCTCCTGTCCCCAGGACTGGGACGTGCCCTGCGCACCCCAAGCAGCCCCATGCCTGCAGGGTGAGCTCGGCCAGGGCAGCCCTGAGGCACCCAGATCTGGGACGTGGGTGCAGGTGGTGTGAGCGCAGCTTGGAGCACCCATGTCCATGTGCCCTCTGCCCTGGCTGTCCCCAACACTCAGGCTACTTCTTGGCTGCGGATCCCTCTACACCATGGAGCCGTGGGCAGCGGGCACAGCTTGTCACCTACCACCAGGACCCCACCGCCGCCCCACGGTGTCTCTCTTTCTGGTACCGCCTGGCCGGCCCGCAGATCGGTACGCAGCCCCATGGCATTCTCCTGGGGATGCCCCAGCCAGGCTCCACTCCCCTGGAGACTGCGGGGTCCCCGAGGGGTGCAGGACAGTTGCCCAATGCTCCCTCTGCCCAGGCACCCTGAACCTCAAGCTGCAGCTGGAGGGAGCAGAGGAGACGGTGCTGTGGACCCAGCGGGGGACCCAGGGCAGCATCTGGCACCGCGGACAGGCGACGCTGCCCGCCACGGGCCAGCGGCAGTACCGAGTGAGGGCTGGGTCCCCCCCGTGCCCCTGGGTGACAGCAGGGCATGTGGCCATCTGACACCACTGTCTTGGTGGCAGGTGGCCTTTGAGGCCCTGCGGGACGGGTTCCTGGGGGACATGGCGCTGGACGACCTGGCACTGATGGCTGGGCCCTGTGGGGCCGAGCTCTCCTGCTCCTTTGAGGCGGATGCCTGCGGGCTGGCAGCCAGCGAGCAGAGTACCTGGCTGCGGCAGAGCAACAGCACTGGCACCACTGCCGGTCCCTCGGCTGACCACACCACTGGCACTGCCACAGGTACCGGGGCCATGGCTTCCCGGGGCTCTGATAGAGCCCTGCTGCCTGCACTGAGTGTCCTGCCTGCCTTCCCTGCCCTCCCTGCCTGCAATGAGCATCCTGCCCACCATCCCTGCCTGCCCTGCCTGCTCTGCCCAGGATGTGCAGAGGGCACTGCTGTACAGAGTGCCCCAAGCCCGGGCACCCCAAACCCGGGGCTCCCCAAACCTGGAGTTTCTCAGCCCCAGGGCTCCCCAACCTGGGAGGCACCCCAGCCCCAGCAGTCCCCTGGTGCCCCCAGCAGTCCCCTGGTGCCCCCAGCAGGGCTGGATGGGCGTCACGGCGTGGGGGCTTCTCTCTGTCCAGGCCATTACATGGTGGTGAGCACAGGCAGGGGCTCCCTGCCTGCGGGGCGCGCGGCGGCCCTCACCTCCCAGCCCTACCAGCCCTCTGCGCCTGCCCAGTGCCTGGCCTTCTGGTACCAGCTGAGCACTGGGACACCAGGTGAGTGCCATGACCCCCCCCCGCGAGGCCCCCAGGGGCACCTCTGGACAGGTGGGGGTCCCGCACAGCACAGCCCAGACCCCCCTCCATGGTGGGTGCCCTGGGCAGGATCTCTCAGCGTCTTCGTGGAGCAGAGCACGGTGCGGAGGAAGGTGATGAGCATGAGCACCACGGAGGGGGATGCCTGGCACCGCAGTCACGTCACTGTCCAGCCAGATGGGGACTGGCAGGTGAGACAGAGCAGGATGCTGGGGACCTCACGGTGGGGAGTGGGACAGGCCATGGGTGATGAGGGGAGCATGGTGGCTGCCAGCCTCAGTGTGCCATCCTGCCCACCCCTCTGGTAGGCAATATTTGAGGTGGTGGGAGCTGGGGGCAACCACGGGTACATCGCGCTGGATGACCTGCATGTGTCGGACGGAGCCTGCCCTGAGCCAGGTGAGAGCCGACACTGCGGGGGGTTGGGGACAGTGCATGCCATCCATCTGCCATGGCTGCCAGACACCATGCTCCTGCCCTGAGCTTGGCCTGGCCCAAAGCTGGGGTGGTGGGGAGGGGGCTGCTTCCCCCCTTGGATGCCTCAGTCTCCCACCAGGCAGCACAGGGCAGCGGGTGCCTGCAGTGCTGGGTGCATCACAGCCCCCCCCTTTCCTCCCAGCATCCTGTGACTTCGAGAGGGACATGTGCGGCTGGAGCAGCCCCTCGGACCCCCGCCTGCACAGCTTTGCCTGGGGCTGGAAGAACGGGGTCCCCCTTGCCAAGTACCCCGGCCCTGAGCAGGATCACACCCTGGGCACAAGGGATGGTAGGAGACACCCATCCCTCCCAGGGCACGCTGGCACAGCTGGAGGGAGGAAGAGGAGCTAGAGATGGATGGGGTCACCCATGAATGTCCCCCCCTCCCAGTGCATCCCAGGGGGCCTGGCTCCACAGCATCCCCTTCCCCTCCTCACCTGAGAGGGACAGCTCAGTCCCAAAGGCTACAGAGAGGAGCAGGGCTGAGGGGTGCAATCCTCCAGGTGTCATCTGGGCAATTTGTGGGGGAGCAGGACACGGGGGGGTGCTGCAGGACAGGGGGACACCCTGTGCTCTGTTCCTACCCGTCCAGGTCACTATGTGCACTTCGACACCAGCGTGCTGGGCCCGGGGGGCACCACTGCTAGGCTGGAGAGCCAGCACCTGCCTGCTGCTACTGACTCCTGCCTGCGCTTCTGGTACCACATGGACATCCCAGAGCACCTCTGTAAGCACTGCTGTCCCTGGGGAGGGCATCATGAGCCCACGATGGGAGTAGGGGGGCTTGGTCAGGGGCTGCAAACCCCCTCCCCACCCATAGGATCATGGACACTACGGTTCAGCTCCGGCTGGGCAAGAGGGTGGCCCGTTCCTGCTGGGTGCTGCCATCCCAGGGGAGGATGGCACGGCTGGGAGGGCTGGGTGGCGCTTGGGGGGCTCCATGGATGCCAAGGCACCTGTCCCCTCTCTACGTTGCAGCCTGTGGGGAGCTGCGGGTGACGCTGCGCAGTGTGGCGGGGCAGCGCACGGTGTGGAGCGTGGCAGGGCACCAGAGCCGGGGCTGGCGGGGCGGCGTGGTGCCTGTACAGAGCCCCAGCGAGTTCCAGGTGAGTGGGGCAGCCCTGGGGTGCGGGGTGCCCTCCGGAGCTGTGGGGTGCCCTCCCCACATATCACCGCCCACATCCCACCTTCTCCTGCAGATCATCTTTGAGATCACCACACGGAGGTGGCCAATGGAGGGGATGGTGGCGCTGGATGACATTGTGTACAGCACCATGGGGGGCTGCCATTCCAGCCCAGAGGTGCCAATGGAAGGTGAGGGGACAATTCTGGCTGTGAAATGTCAACACAGCATCGTTTGGCGTGCTGGCACTGAGGCTGGGGTTGGAGCCAGCTCTCCTGGGTGGTGAGTCGAGCCCGGCAGCGTCTCTTCTCCCTGCAGAGAAATCCTCTGGCAGCTTTGTGGCAGAGGTAGTGCTCGGTCTTCTCCTGGCCATCATCATCGTGGCGCTGGTGGCTGCTGGAGGCTGGTACTGGCTGAAGCGGCAAGGGCTGGGGAGCGGCACACCGGCAGACAGTGATGCTCCCCAGGGCTTCGACAACATCACCTTTCGAGATGTAAGGACAGGGGTGAAGGGCTCTCCTGCTTGCCTCAAAACAGCAATTTTCCTAAAAGCTCAGCAAATCTCTGAGCCCGCACTATGCCAACACGTCAGGGAGGTGCAAAGGGCTCGGCCTCTTATCTGGTTGCCTGCTAACAAGTGACCCCGAGCTGTAGGACTGACCTAGAAATGCTGCTGCTGCCATCAGCCAGTTGCTCCAGAAAGAGCTGAGGCTGCGATCCTCCTCCCCAGAGCCCTGTGAGGAGCAGGTCATGCAAACATTGCTCATCCTCTTCAAGCCAGCAACTTAAAACCACGAGAAGCAGCTTAACCTACAGTTTCCTTTGATGGGTTTGGTGTCACGTAGTCCCCAGCAGAGCCACCGGCCCCAGGACTGACCCCCAAAGAGGACATGGAGCCCCCCAGGCGTGCTGGGGGGTTTGGTTCCTCTGCTGGGGTCATAGCGGGCCAGCACGCAGGTTGTGTGCAGCCTGGAATAATTGCTTGTATTTCAAATTAGACACAGCCTGTGCTTACTGTAACAAATTCCCATTCACCTTTCTTTACAGGACAAGGTCATTATATCTCCAGAGCAAAAAGAGGGGGATGAGGTTTGAAACAAGAAGCCAGCAGCAGTAATTGCCTACTCATGCCTGCGAGGCGTACACAGGACAGAGCACCCCTCCAGCACGACCTCACACTCCAGCAGCCACCTCTGGCTCTCAGCATCTGACATCGGGGAGCTGCCATGAGCGCTCACCCTGGAGGTGCCAGCCCCTGGCAGAGGGACATGCCACTGCCTCCACTACCTCCATTGCTTGGGAAAAGTGTTGTTTTTTTGTAACATGAATTTTCTGCACCAAGACGTAGTGATGTGCCTGTGCTTTGACAGGCGCCGTCAGGAGTTTCTTGCAGTGGCCATCCTCGTCCGAGCAGGGTCCTCGCCGTGGAAAGGGGTGAAGTG
>VZSZ01007041.1:277031-293353 GCA_013398815.1 Ibidorhyncha struthersii | reverse complement strand
CGGGGGACGATCCTCCCCGTACGGGCGGTGGCTGGAGCCGGGACCGGCGGCAGGGGTCGCCGGTAGTTGGGCCTTCCAGAGCCCGGAGGTCTCCCCGGGACTGGCTGGCTTAATTTTGACTGTAAAGTTTCTTTCTGTATTTCTGACACATCGGTGTGTTTACCTGTGTTGTCGGGTGCCACCGTAATACGTTGTGAGTAATACAGTATATGCGAACAACTACCACCACCCAGCTGTAACCGAAGAGGGGAAATATTTTTGTTTTCAGGCTCTGGAGATACAGCCAGAATTTTTCGTTCACATGGCAGCAGCAAACTCTACTCCACCTGGCTCTTTGGATCTAAACCAGCCTGGATTTGCAAAGGAGATCCTGGGAACTAAGCTGGAGGTCAAATACCTCTGCTCCGATTGCAAGAATATATTGAGGAGGCCGTTTCAAGCTCAGTGCGGACATCGCTACTGTTCCTATTGTCTGAAGAAAATCATAAGGTAACATTTGTGGCTTCAATCTGAAGACTTGAATGCTTGAAAAAGCATTTTTCAAGTTAAAAAGGCGAGAAAAGTCTCATTTGCAGGGCCTTCTCAGCGAGGGAGCTGTGTTTAATCATTGAGGTTTGGCATCACGTCTTCTTTAAGGGAATATGGAGTATGAAATACGGAGCACTGACTTGCTTTTATTGTTCTGGGGGTTGCTTCAAGGTTCCCTTCTCCAGAATCTCCCACATTGTTTTTGCCATTCAGGTGGCAATCCAGGTGGATCACCCATTTCCTTCAGTTTTCATCACAGCTACTGAAGGAACTTCCTCCTAAAAGTCATTGTAGGGTTGTCGTGCTAAAACATGAGAAATTTAAGCACAAACTGGCTTCCAGAAAAGTTTCCTTGTGTTCTGTCTCGGTCTTGCCTTTAAGTGAGGGAACCTGAATAGGACAGTTAATCAGGAAAAGAAAAAAGTTAGAATCAGAAATAGGTGTCAAAAATACAGATGAGCAAAGGCTCAATGCATTGCTTTAAAAATAAGAAAATGCTTTAATTTTATAAAGGTACCAGAAATCCTTTTCTCGTTAAATTGTAAGTTGGTCTCTTTTTCTTGTGTTTGATGATTATTTTCCTGTCTGCTAGTGCTGGACCTCAGAAGTGTGCCAGCTGTATTCAGGAAGGAATATATGAAGAAGGAATTTCTATTTTGGAATCAAACTCGGTGAGTAAAAATGCATTTTAAAAGATAAACAAGCTGAGTGATGTCATTAATACCACTTGCAGTTTTTGTTTAAAACACAACTTCTGAGAATCCCTCTTTCCTAGGAAAGGTTTTCTTCGGTAGTGAGAGTTATGATTAATGTGGTGGACTCCCCAGCTTCTAAAATCCAGGTCATGTTAATATAGCAGTGGCCTACTTAAATGTTGTAATAACAACTTGTTTGCCATTAACACACCTCTGAGGATGGGAGGAATCTTAATAAAGAATTAAGAAACTGGACTGAAACTGCAGCTTCTCAGTAATCTTTGTGGTTTGCTTGTGTTTTTCCATTTTAGGCTTTCCCAGACAACGCAGCTCGTCGGGAGGTGGAAAGTCTGCCTGCTGTGTGTATTAACAGTGGCTGTACTTGGAAGGGGACTATTAAAGAATATGAGGTAAAGATCAAAGCAAGGCTTTCGATGTCTGCATCCTTTTTCTTTGCTCTGTGTTTGGGGAAGGCTCAGGTGGTTTTCCTCATCCGCTGACACTGGCAGTGATGGTGCGAGCTTTCACTTCCCTGGACTTTACTGTAAGCTGGAGAGATTTCTTGGCTGAGCTAGGTTTGACTGCCCTGCTGTGAGGGCACAGGCTGAACTGAAACAATTTAGATTTCCTTGTGATCGCAAGCACCAAGCATGTCCCTTCCGTGGTGGGAACCACCCACTCTCCCTCCAACTCCTTTCTGCTATAAAAGACAAGTGAACTGTCAAACTGTGCTGTGCCACGAACTTGTTGTGAAGTTCTCTGTGTTACGTGAACCTAAAGCCTACTTCAGACCCATGAGCTTGGGGAAAGTGGCCTGGTCGCGATGCTATTTCCAGCCAGCTGCCCCCGTAGCTACCAGGGCAATGGGACCTGCGTGTTACTCACTGCCTGGCCACCCCTTGCTCCAAGCTGTTCTGGGCCACGGGCCTGCTGGACAGGGTGGTTTTCCCAGCCCTGCTCTTCCCGAGAAACCCATCAGCTCTTTAATCTAGGCCTTCTTTTCATGGCCCTGGGCGTTTGGTCTTTAGCACATATGCGGCTAACATGGCTCATGAGAAATGTGTTCTTGCTGAGGCTGGCAGTAGGCCGCATGCTTCCCCGTGCTTTCCAACAAATCAACTCTGTTGTGGTGTTCGGCATCATTAAAATGCATTGGCAGTTAGTAGTGAACATATATTCACCTGTGAAGCTTTGGTGCTCTTGAAGGACAGCTCTTGGAATGGAAGAACCACCATGTGGGGGGCCTGTGATAAGAGCAATAAATTTTATTTCCCTCTAACACTCACCCTAGGTAAAGATTGTAGCCCTGTGGTTCGTGGAGGTTTGGTAGTGACTGAGAAGTGCTGGAAAAAGGTTTAACCTCGCTCTGTCTAGGCTAACGTTGGGATTCTCTTTGCAATGCCACTGCCAGGTCGCAGGAAGAAAGAGCAGCTGTGGATCACGCCTGAGTTTTCTGCCTAGCTTGCTGAGCATGTTAACAGAGAGATGCTTCTCCGCCTCTTCTTTGTTGCCCTACTGTCTAGAACCTTCTGCTTCCTTATGCTAAAAGTTCAGCCCAAAGGATGAGGGGATGGAGGGTGCTAGATGGTTCTTCTGCTGGGAAACCCTCATTCATAGATCCGAAAGTGGCTCATGGTGTGGATGTATGATTGAATAAATGTCAACTTAAAAGCTTTACACTGATGCAGCAGAGAGAGTTCAGGGTACAGTGTGTTTTACTGAGGTGCCAGGTTCACGCTGTGCTGGTGGTGCCTGCAGATTGTTTGACGCACGCTTTAATTTCTGCTGATGACCAGTGACTAGAAGTCTGACGCCCACTGCAGTGTTCAGAATGTTGATTATAGTAAGTGAGGTCATCTCTGTCAGACTAAACAAAATTCTATTTGTCAGCAGCTTCCAATGCTATTGATTGTGCTGTGACTGATGAGCTCTTCTGAACTTTTTCTCCTGGGTTTAAAAAAAAATTTTACGGAGTTTCTGCAGGGCTCAGCAAAAATAATCAGCTGCCAAAGGTCCTCCCTGTGTGGTCTTACAAGTGTTTGAACACGGGCTTGAGTCCAACCAGGGCTTGCACTAGAAGTTCAAAAGGGCAATAAGTCTGTCTTCTTGCTAGGCCATGTGTGTGTGCGTGATGTCCAGGATCTTATCCTGTCATGGTTTAGGCCAAATCGGCCACTGGGGACGTGGGGGACCTCAGATGGGACCAACAGATGTTCCCCTCTACCCCTCTTCAAAAAGAGAGGCAGAGGAAGGAAAAAAGAGACAAGAGTTTAGAAGAAACTAAACTACTTTAATGAGATATTAATAAAATACAAGGAAATAATGAAATATATACAAAACCGTATCAAGCTCCCAAGATGACAATCATGACACCGGCTGGCACTGGGGCAGTCCCAGGCTGGACTCGGTGGCGGACGGGAACCGGATTCTGGGTCTGCCTTCAGGATCGGGACCAAAGGCAGATGACTGAAGTGAAGAGAGCGAGAGAGCATAAAAGAGAGAGAGAGAGAAATCTGACCCTCGGTTTTTATACTGAGCATGATGCAGATGGGATGGAATACCCTGTTGCTCAGTTTTGGGTCACCTGGCCTGTCCGCTCCTCCCCGCAGGTGGGACCCCACTGTGCTTTTCCGCTTCCGACCCTCCAACATGGCAGGCAACAAAGTTGGTTGGCCTTGGGTGTTACAGCGATAAGTATACGCAAGAGCCTCTCCGCATACCATGCCTGGGCATCAACTATAAACATTGGTTTTATCACGCCGAGGGAGCGAACATTGCCTGCACAATATGCTGTTAATTTCAGTAGTTAGAAGAGGTCCAGCTGAGAAGTGAAGTTACTGAAAAAAATTGGTCCAGTTTTACCTCAGACCAGGACATATCCACAACCGCTTAAGAGCATCTGAACTGTTAAAGCTGCGCCTCTTTTCTGCTCTCCACCTAATCTTCAAAAGGTCCTGTTACTTTGTTTTAGCAAAACGCCTGTGTTTCGTAGCAGTGCGGCTCTGGAGTGCTTGGGCTACAGGTCTGCAGCACTGATCTTGACAGTCACGGGTTTTTTTAGTCTTGGACAGCCTTGTGCAATGAAAGGGAGTGGAGATTTTGAGCAGTGCTAGTTGGTTCATCTCGGGATTGAGCTTGCCTCTCTTGCCTACCTCAGGTGTTCAATCTAATGGGGGTGAGGGTGTTTTGTGCCCTCTCGGGAAAAGCTGATTCTTTCCTGGGAATGGGTGGGAGGAGGCAAGGTCTGGCTTGTGTTATCTCTCTTCCCAGCTGCCTGCCAAAGAGCCGTGGCATTTAATCGGGCCTGGCTGTCCTCATGCAGTCGGAACTTAGGAGATGGTATGTGTGGCTGAGGAGGGCTGATGAAAGGAGGCATCAAAGGACAGTGTTAGCCCAGAGTCTCTCTTGGTACCGTGGACTAACGCTAAACTCAGCCTTATGGGTAGGCTGGTTAGTTTAGTGTTGCAACGTAGAGTTTGCCTTGTGCAGTACGGTTGCATCTGTAGCCAGCAATGTGTGTAACGTCCTGCAGCAGCTCAGTGCTCCCACTATGGAAAGTCCCTTGCTGCGCTATTTCCGACAGGACATGGAAAGTCCCTAAGAGCGAATTCATTGTTTGCTAATTTAAAAATCGTGTGTTCGTACTGAGAGAGACTTACGCAGCTGCTATCTGCTTACATATCAAGAGATACTGTCACTTCTGGTTTGCTAATCTTATCAGGGCACGAACAAGGGAAAAAATGTTCTGCAGCTGAAAAGCTCTAGTTCTTCAAAATAAATTAATAAAACTGATTTCAGTTTTGCTTTCTGTTCAGGCAGACCAAAGTTACGTCTCAAAGGGACACACAAAACTGAAAGAGTACAATCTGCTTGGACATGACTTGCACTTCTGCTTAAAGCTATGTGAAGCATAAAAAAAATGTTTAAGTGTTTAGAACATGTCTGGGTTTATAAATGTGTTTTTCTGACTTTGTAAATATTGTAAATATTTAGTGGCATTGGGATAAAGCAGTTTGTGGTGGGGCTGCAGGGTTTTTCATTTTAATCAGTAACCTCTTCATGTATAGGTTTCCTGATGAGTCTGCCTGAATGTACACACAGAGAAGCGGGTTGTAGGCAGGAGCCTTTAGATTCAGGTGGAAAGTCTGAGGAGGGTTGCAGAAACTAAATCTAGCCTCTTAGAGCAAAAGGGAAGACCAAGAAAACATGCTCTGTTGTATCCAAGTAGAGGGAATTTCTGTTTTCTCATCCCTGGAGCATTTCTTTTCTCACCTTGCAGTACCTTCAGTTGCCTACATCTGTCTTCTGTTTTATAAACATATCTTCAGTTCTCATGTACCTTTTATTTATGCTTTTCCTACCACCAGCTCCCTTTCTTTGCACCCCCCCTGGACTGGGGTGGGAGGAGGGGGCCGCAGAGGGGTGTTCACATGGTCAGCTTTGGCATTTCCATTTGTTACCCAGACAGCGGTTTTAACTATGCTCCAGTCGTCTCAGGAGATAGAGAATTATTTGAGACATAAGGAAATGACATTGTCTAAGTTTTGGAAGGAGAACTAAGTTTTAAGCTTAATCCTGGCGGCAGTATTTAAGTTAAGTTGGGAGGGGTGGTTTCTAGGAAAACAGATGAGCTCAGCTGATGAGGATGGGTGACTGTCATCTGCGGGTGATAACCCATCCTAATCCAAACTGGAGGGGATGGGTTTTCCTAGTGGTCAGTTGTCACCATGGTTTTGAAGAGTTCACTTTAATTGAAGCCTGAAAGGCTGCAGAAGATGCAAAACTCAGAACTTAAGTGATACTACTCCAAAGCCTGTGGTGTTGGAGAGTATGTCTGCATCTCCTTCTGGGCTACGTGGCTTCCTGGGGCCCAGAGAACAAGGTGACTGGGCAGTCCCTTCTTGCCTAGCGTTCCTACTGGGAGATGCTGGAGAAGCCCTGCTGCACCTATTGTAGAGAAAACTGCCTCTCATCAAAAATGCTGCTGGGTGCCCTGATCCGGGCAGGGGGGGAAGTCCTGCTTCGTGATGCTTTACCATTTCATGCCCCCCCCGGCACCCCTTTCAATCTGCATCCCAGGAATGCCCCGATAGCTTTTGGTGGTGATATTCAGCTTAGGCTGAAAGCTTCAGCTTCAGGCTTTTGCACGTTGCTTAGAACAGAGCTGCTGGTCTTTGAAGCCACTTCACTGGGCTCCTGTTTTCTCCAAAGGGTACTTCTGAGTGTTTTATAGCAGTGTTGTCTGCATGGCATTACAGCATTTTAAACGCTGTGGCAAGCACACTTGATGATGCTGTAGCAGGGCAACCAGCTTTCCTTTTAAAATCAGGCACAGCATTTATTGTCTTTTTCTGAAGGTTTTGGCTCCGAGTCATGCCGTGGTGTTGAAGGGCAGTTTACAGCCAGCTCCAGTCTGATCAGCAGTTTGCCCCAGGACCAGATCACTTTCTTGTGGGAGGTGCACATGCAGGTGACCAAAAAGGACCTCCTGCTTTGGAAAAAGGAATCTGACACGCCTTTACTTACCAGAGCTGTAGCTGAGGTCCCCAAACAAAACCCAGCCTCCCTTACAGTCCCTGAAGTAAAATTTATGTAGCTGGCTGCCCAGACACGAGGCAGTTTCCCATCCAAGCCCGTGGTGGGAGGTAAGCCATGGGGAATGCCGGAGAGCATGCGTGGGAGGGAGTTGGAAAGCCCCAGCTGTAGAGGGTCTGCTCTTAGCTTCTAAAAACAGCTCAGCCTTCTTGTGGTGGTCCACCTAATTAACAGTTTTGGTATCTGCCCCTTGGAAAATGAAAGGCTGTAAGTCGTGAGCTTTGAAGCTGAGATGAGTGCTGTGTGTCCCTTTTAAGCCATGATGAAACCCGTCAACGTGAACACAGCTTTGGAGGTTGTGTGGCAGCACTCCACACCCGGACAGATGTTCCTTAGGCTCCAGGTATCTGTCAGGAGCCAAAGCCATGATCACGCACCCTTGAGTAATAGGTAAAGAGGTACTTCCAACAGTCTGACAACTTAAAGAGATCAGGCTTGAAATCAAGCCGCTCACCACAGGCTCAACTTCTCCAGCACATGAAAGACACCCATCCCAATCGTGTTTTTTAACTCATCTCCCCTTTTCTGTGTGCTAGTGGTGTTCTCGGCCTCGTGCTGTAAGAGCCCTTCTGTTCCCAGCCTGCACCTCCATGCTGCCTGCGAGGCAAAGGAGTCGACCATGCCTCTGCCCACTGTCTGCAGCTTGCAGAGCTTGACTGGTATCAAAATCGCCCTTTCTAATGTGGAGGTCAGGCAGAGCACTGAGAGGCTGTCCCTTTTGATCTGAGTGATTAAGGTGAAGCTTTTTGTGCTGGTGAAAGTGTTGCTGGAAGGGAGGAAGATGTCTCTAGGGGTGTTGTCCAGAGACCTGGTTGGGACGGGTAGTGTACTTAGAGCACAGCTGTCAACACTGCAGCATCTCTTGCAGCTCACCACAGCGGTCAGCTGTCAGAAATAACTATTGGAGGTGAATCCAGATCAATGCTAAGAACATGCTAGCGCCTGGCATCGTTAGTGTGATGGTGTGATTGGTGTTTGCTCCCCAGTGCCAGGTTGTTCTCAAGCAGTGACCTTATTAGATACGGACAACACATCTTGGGCATTTTTCATGCGACTGTGACCATAACTGTTAATTGTAGCCTAGAAGACCTGCGGAGTTATCTCTGATCAGATGTTCCTAATTGCTTTGAACCTCCCTTACATGTCAACTAGCTGTTTACGGAGACTCGGTGTAGTCCAACGGCATAATTTTTTACTTCCTTGGCAAGTGGATTTAGTTGTCTTGTTTTGCAATGCAGCCTCTGAGGCAAAGGACAGTGGTGCATGGACTCAGCTAGCCGTGGGGCCAGGTCAGGTTCAGACTCAGGCTTATCTAAAATGCTCTGGGGGTCCGTTTCAGACTCGAGTCTCCCTAGGAAAATCCTTTCTCTGGGATGATGGAGTGATTTGGAAAAAGCATCCTGGAATGTCCCACTGCCTCATGCTGGTGTAGTTCAAAGCAACCAGGGAAAGGCAGAGTCTGAGGAAATGGTAGAAAACCTGCTGCTGCTTTCATATGTTTCTTGTACCTTCAGCCTTCTTCAAAACCTGCTCTTGCTTTCACATCTATCTTCAGTGCAAGAAATGCTGCCTTGGTGTCCCTCTACCAATAAATCCCAAATCAAATGTCTGTCTAATCAGCCCTAAAAGCCGATGAACAAAACCGTAGAAATTTGAAAGCAAAGGTTGCTCTGCTGGTTCTGAAAAGATGCATGAGCGAGTCCGCTGGCAAGCCCTGACATCTCTTTTGCCAATTTTTGGCCTCAACTCAGATGGACGCTGTGGTGTTGCACAGCAGAGTAAAGGCGGTGCCGGTTTCCTGTGCCATCACTGCTGTATGTGTGCCCAATTAAAGCCATAAGCAGTTACTGATGGCAACTTAATCTTTGGTTTTGATGCTTCCTTCGAGGTTTAATTATTTGTAATGCCAAGTGAACTTGCTTGGATCTCTGTCACCAGCATGTCCCAGCAAAGGGAGCAGTTTGTGTCTGGCACCAGGTGATGTGACAGTCTTGGAAAGTTCACGTTCCTGGTTGGCACTGTGAATTACAGACTGGGTTCCTGCCTTCCAGCCCTGTCTTGCTGGGCTCCATGCAATAGCACAAGGACCATGTGCGTGGTAGCCCAGCCCACCTCTGTGGGGAAAGCTTCGAGCAGGCCTGGCTTAAAACCAGCTTTAGGACTCCCCTGATGAGGAGAAGATGCAGCACGGAAAGGCAGGTTGGCTTCAGAGAAGCAGGACGTCCCAAAGTACCTGCATTGTGTGGCACTTTCCCATCTCGGAGGCTCTGGAGCCCCTGGGGACCGGGCAAAGGTGCACACAGCAACTTGTGCTTCTTGGTGCATGGGATTCAGTTTCCCTTGAAACCTAGGGAGGCGTCTCTTTTACACGAGAGACCCATTTTCAGTGTTCTTTCTACAGTTCTGAGGGCCCACCCTTTTTCTTTAGCCAGGCTAAGATGCCAAAGCAGCCATGTGCTGGACATGGCAATGCCAGGGCTGGGGAATGCCAAAGCCCTGACAGCGCCCCAGTGTCCCTGTGCCACTTCAGCTGGCTTTCCTCTGCCGTCCTGGTAATTTTTCTTCCTTTTCGTTGCTCCCTTCCTGCTGCCAAGCCTTTCAGCTTTGTCTGTGCTTATGTTACCGTGCTCAGAGGGGACTAACGGACTAATTTTCAAAGACAGACCTGCAGGAGAGTGTTTGCAGAAGAGCTGCGGTGGGCAGCTCACACCAAGCCTGTTCTGCTACGCCTCACCTCTCTGCCAACCCTGCCCTTTGCGATAACCTTCCTGCAGGGCTCTGGCAGAGGCAGCTTGCAGCAGCTGTTTCAAAGGCTGCCTTCCTCAGCTGCCTGCCTTGCCTTGTGGCTGGAGGAGGAGCATTGGGTCACGATGATGGATTTCCCAACGCGGCTGCAAGACCTCCATAAAAATGGACTTGTGGTGATATGGCAGGTTCTGAGCAGGGCAGCTGGGGAGCAGGCACACCTCCTGCTCCGCCACCACGATATGGGAATAAGAGTTTTCAACAGTAGCCTCTTCTGCAGCTCAAGTGAAGTTTAGCAAAGCCTTGAGAGGCGAAACAGCAGTTGGATTAAACTGCAGTTTTCCCTTTTGTCTTATGCAGGCATAGCAGAGCAGCTCATCCTGGCGTTCCTTAGGAAATGATTGTTGTATCCTCCAGGGATCAGCTGCTGTTACTAAATCCCACTTTTTCCTTGCATGTGCCTGTGCTTTTCTGCAGGGACGCATTGAAATGTGCTGTCCTTGCTGTGCCAGAGCAGCCACGAAGGGAACTGCCCGTTCCTGTTGGTTGAATGTGAGGGGTGTAAGGGGATGATCCCAGCAGTCCCCCGAGAGAAACCTCAACTGCAAATACTGCAAATTGCTTTTCTACTTTCTTGATATGCCATAACTCTCCTACTTCTGAGGCAGGAGAGTTATGGTGTGCGTCTACGCAGCTCCATCCACTGGCAGGCCTACAGGCAAGGGGAGGAGGGCTCGGCACCTCCATTGCAGCCTGTCGGGTGCCGGAGGGCTGAGCGGCTGCAGTGGTAACCCAGGGGTGCTCGTAGGCTGCCCTGGTACTTCTGAAGGTGGCGGTGGTGTCTGATTTTTCTAGTCTCCCAGGTGGGCTCCCAAAGAATCACCTGTTCTGGTGGTGGTGTGTGATGGACAGGCTGCTGCTGGGTTGTCTCGCTGATTATTTCTAGGGAGTGAAATTGATGTGTGGGTCAATTGGTGGTTTTAGTTTTAATTGAGTGGGAAGAGCAAGATGTAGCTGTGCAGGCTGTTATCCCTGCCCAGTTTCATTTTCCTACTCATGGATGCTGCAGGCCGGTCTGTGCCTCGGTTTACAGCTGGTGGGTGAGAAGCCAACGCTGAGGGAACCGGAGAGTGGCCCTGAAGGTCTGAGCCAGACCATTGTGTTCAGCCCCGCTTTAATTCTTCTATTGCTGTCTCCTCTCTCCGACCCCCATCTAACTTGATTTCCATGACTGTCTCAGCCGGTGGGAGTGACTCTGCTCTGACCTAGCCCTCTTTAAGGTAATGGCTTTCCAAAGTTGCGTAAAACGTTTACGGCGAATGCCTGAATGTCAAGAGATGCTCATCCCTGCTACAGAAGCTCATGGATGTGGGTTTGGGCAAGGTGTAAACAGGAGGATTGCCCCATTCCTGTGGGAGTGGAGTGTGGCAGATCAGGCTGGAATGCCAACCCCTGCTCTTTGGCTCTTGGGTGGGGTGGATTTCTTCCAACGGCAATACCATCCATCTCTGTTTAGACACCTGCGTACAGGGGGAAGGAACAGGGGATTCCAGAAGAGCCTGAAAATATTTACACAAAACTGTTTGTCTAGAGGTTTGGAGCTGTGCTGGTTAAAGGCAATGCTTCTGGGTGTCTCAGTTTACGTACGGAGCAGTTGTACTTTCAGCTTAGCTGTGCAGGGCTGATTTCACTTCTCGTGCTGCAGGCTGGGCACGCTTTGCAGGGCTGCCTGCATTGTTGGGTGTTATGGTGTGGTGTACCGTGGAGTCAGGATGGAAGATAAATGGTGGGAGGTGGGGAGTGCAGAGGGGGGTGGTAGTTTCACACCTAGCATGTTGGCACGGGAGAACGTGAGTTTTAAATACTCCCTTTTTAAATAATTGTCTCTACAGTGAAGTTTCCTTCCTTCAGGCAGACCGTCTGTTCTTATGCCAGCGTTTTGTGGGTCGTGGGGAAGATGCTATCTGGTGTTTCTAGATCATGAGAGCAGTAGGTGGGTAGAAGAAAGGGTTCAGCCCCTCTGAGTGAGTGGGTTGAAGGAAGGTGCTCTGCCTCCACCTCTGCGGGCAGCACTGCCCAGCCAAACTGCACAGGCTGGCCAGTCGCTTTTCCAGGGACAGTACAGCAGGGTTTTGAGTCTGATTACTCATTTAAAGTATAAAAAGGAGAGAGTAACTAAGAAGCCAAAGTTGAGCCACTAATGGGTTTCACTTTCCAGTTTCTGATGTGGTGACAGTATTTAAATTTGCATGTTTCCCCCCTCAGATGGTAATTTGTTTTAATAAAGAATAAATGTGACCAAGTTTTCAAAACATCTCTTTTCAGATGGCTACTTTACAATTGCTTATGTTTTGTTTTGGGTTTTTTTTTTCTTTTCTTTTTCCCTGTTACTGCCATGGCAGGATACTTCAGTGCAATTATCTTTTCATCTGAATTTTGAACTGCATATTCATGGCATTTCCAATGCCTGGTTTCAGCTGGTTGATGTGTAAAGAGAAGGTTTAGAGGTAAAGAGAGTGTGGAGATGACACAGAAAGCAGAGGCATGTTCTTGCATTCCTAATTCAGCCAGTATGACTGGACCTAGTGTCTGCTGAGGACAGAGTATCACATTGTCCTGATCATTTGTTCAGCTCCTCTGGCCACCAAACAAACTGTGTGCGCTCTGCCGCAGGGGTGGGTGCTATGCCGGGGTTATGAAACGAAACAGTTTTAAAATATTTTTTCTTTCTGGTTGAAAAATGGCTTTCTGATTTGAATGTGAAGATACTATCAGACAGCTCAGCCCAGCGTGTAATGAGTAGGCTATGGGTTCATACTTCAGCTGACTGATAACTATTACAGTGGAAAAACTACACCAATTGTCTTGCCGAGATAGTGGCTTACTTCACTCAACCTGCCTGAACGTGTATTTTCCTGGCAGAGCCGTAAATGGAGCTTCCGCTTGATTATCTTCTCCATCAAAGCAGTAATCTCATTTTTTAAAAAATTATTATAGCAGCTTTTAAATTGAGGCTGATACTACATAGGCACCCAAAATTCTGGTAGCCTGGGGATCACACAAATGAGTCAGCATGACCAAGATTTGAGTATAGGTTGGAAGATACAGTGCTCTTCTGTAATAAAGTGTAGAACTACCCCTGTTGAATTGTACTTATCATATAACCTCATTGGAGCTTTTATTTAGAGCACCAAATATTCTCCTGTCGATTCTTTTACAGGCTCATGATGAAGTCTGCCCTGAATTTCCACTGACTTGCGAAGGCTGTGGGAAGAAGATTCCAAGGGAAAAGGTGACTGTCAGTGAACCGTGTGCTGTGGTGGCCGTTGGGGTCCTGATGGACTGACACTGGCGTTCTCAGAACAGGGAGGAAAACCAAAGACCGTTAGAAAGTGGAGTGGGGAAAACAATTAAGTGGCAGCCGTTAGTACACACGTGACCTTTCCATAAGGCTCAAAACACTGGTAGGGTGCAAGTGAATGTGACTCATTGGCACTTGTAGTTTTGCATTCATGCTGCCAACACCGCATCCATTTTAGGGGTGTGTTTGGGTGCAGAGCCTCCATGGGAAAAGCACGCCTGTGGGTTTAAAGGGTACTTATGTCCTGTGTAAAGCAACCATATTGACCACTGCTGCAACTGTGGAAGGGGAACCCATCTCCAGCTAAATTAATTTATTTCTAATTAACCATGTAATGGAATCCATATTTATAGGGCCTCCATGCTGCTGGCTCCTGGGGAAAGGCTGGAAAGTCTGAACGCCGTCAAAGTTTTGGAAACATCTTCAAAAAGCATGTTCATCTGAAACTGTCCTGCCTGCTATGGGCAAATATTTTTAGTAGCACTGTTGCAAAAGGCCCCTGTAGCAAGACAGGGGGGACAGAAGCATCAAAAAGATGAGCAAGGAGTTCTTCAAAATGGGCAGGGTAATGAAGGACTTCATGCTGGGATCTTGGGCTACAGATCTGCTTGCCTGCAGGCTGAAGCTGGAGCCCAGCAGAGACTAGGCTTGTAGGATTCCCATAGGTGATCTGTCCTTTGTTTAAATATTAACTCCCTCTTTTATCTCTCTCCAAACTTTTGTTGATTAGTTGCAGGCGTTGTAACTCTGTGTAACCTGACTCATTAAGCAAGCCAGATGGATCTAGAAGCTTTTTAAAATGTGGTTTAAAAACAGTTTTAATCTACATTTGTTATAACAGATGTAGGTGTTAAATGTGGAATATGGTTGTTGTTCAGAACAGACCACTGATATCTGATGATGAGAGATATATCAAAAACAAGATGATACTGTGCCAGTGCTTCTTAGCATTAATCATGCACTGTGTGGGAACCCAAACGAGTCATCTTGGCGGTTGGGGGCTTAGTGGCACTTATCTGTTGAAATATCCATCATTGGCCTTGGTTCTTCCTGGCAGCTGCCAGATGAGAGGTGGCTGAGGTGTGTCGTCATTCGGCACCTCAGCGAGGGGATGCTGCACCCAGCAGAGCATCTTCCCTTGCACAGACGAACCTGCAGGAACTGCTTAAATACTCAGGCCGGACCACCAGGAAGCTTTTTGTTCTCAGATTTATAATGCTTAGATGGAAGTTAGAATACCAAGCTGTGGCACATGGTTACATGAAGTGCACAAAATTAAATGGGTAGCTGTTCTGTAGGGTTGTTCCTCATGCCTCCCCTTTCTCTGCCCTCAGTGAAGCTTGTTGCTCAGCATCCATAACATGTACCTGTGCTGGTTGCTTTTTCTTTCTTGCATATGCAGGTGAGAAGAGAGACCTCCTAGCTGTCAAGAGAAAGAAATAAAACTTCCTTCAAGGTGTCAGTTCTATATCTATATTAAAATGAAAGTCAGACCTCATGGTAGGCAGTGCCCAGGTTTAACCATGCACTTTGGCAGCTAGTGATTAGCCATGGTTTGGGCATTCTTGAGATTGTCTTCAGTTTAACAGACATCAGCAAGATGGAAAGGGAGATACTGGGAACACATAAGATCTAACATTGCCTGCCTTCCTTTCTAGTTTCGGGACCATGTGAAGACTTGTGGCAGATCTAAAGTGCCTTGCAGATTTGAGGTTGTTGGATGTGCTGAGGTGGTAAGGGCTTGTCTGTTGATGTTTATCTTGGGACTTGTTTTCAGTTCCAGCATTAGAGTTAACCTGCAAACTGCTGTCGCCCAACTTGTTACAGATGTTTGTGTTCAGATATTTGAACAAAGTGGTGTTTCAAACCCTTTGCAAATGGAGCTTAACATTGTCTGCTGTCCAGAGTTTGGGCATCCAGGGAATGACCTTAATGTGGAAGGAAACCTCCTCCTCCTTAAGGAACACCTTGAATGCTTTGATACTCTGGTGGTTATGCTGCTTTCAGCTGTAAGCATAGCTCCTGCTAGAGCTTGAGCCAGGCTGTATTTCTCCATGTGACTTAATTTTCCCAGCTCCTACTGGTGGTGTTCATATAAATCCCTCCTTTGGGGGATTATGTGAGGTTTGTCCTTTGGTGCTGTTAAGTACATCTGACAGAGCCCTTTTGGGAAGCAACAGAGGAAGACAGAGTAGAACAGTGGGGGAAACATTAAGCGTGTGCCATTGTATGTGATTTGCAGCATTTCTAAAACAAACACCACCACCCCACCCATCCCCAAAACAGTTTTTTTTAACTATCTCTCTTTGGTTTTTCTCCTTTATAATTTAAAGCTAACTTTGTGACTTCAAGAGGAGGAATTTGTTCTGTGGATGGTGACAGCGTAGACTGAGCTTGCTGAAAGGGGGATGTATTTCTCTTCATGTAGGTGGAAAATGAAAAGCTACCAGAACACGAAAGCAAGTGTTTGTCAGAGCATCTCTACATGCTACTGAGTTTTGTGCTCAGCCTCAAGGCTGGGTCTGGAGACCTGAAGCCCCTTCCTACCCTTTCCTCATCGCAAAACAACTCGCCGGTACTGGCAGCAAACTCTCTGTGCTCGGAGTCAGAGCTCTCCAGGTCCCTGGAGCTCTTGGGAAGATGTGAGGCTCTTGAGAGGAAAACAGTGACCTTTGAGAACATTGTTTGCGTGCTCAATCGGGAGGTGGAAAGAGTGTCTCTAACAGCCGAAGCCTACAGTCGGCAGCATCGACTAGACCAGGAGAAAATTGAAACACTGAGTAACAAGGTGTGTATTCACTGGCTTGGGCTTTCCAGCACTCTGAGCAGAGACTTTTTTTTGGTTTCCTTTCCATGTTATTAGCTAGCAAAGCTTTACCACCTAGCCCTAAAACTCTGCAGATCTAAAATGTGATTTCTGCCTGTGCCCGACCCTCGCAAGCTTCCTGGAAAAGATGGGATTTAAACTGACATGCATAAAGCGTTGAGATCTCTGTTAGCAATCAAGTTATGCAGACACCGAGATGCTGTTCCTTGGTTCCAGTGAGAGACCGAGCCCTCAGCATTTCCCTGGATCTCTCTGAATCCATGGGGCTGCTCGTCTTCCAGATCTTTCAAAAGGAGTGTAATCATTGATGCTGTGCCACAGCATTGTGCCAAGCAAGACTGGTGGTGTGAAGAAGCTGCACCCCCTGTATGCTCCAGCATGGTCCCTGCTGAGTGCTGCAGCTGGGAGTCAAGCAGTTTGCAGCGTACCTGTGCGCTCTCAGCAAGGGAGCTGCCAAAACTGGCGTGACCCTAGGTTAGCTAGCAGTGGTTAACCCTCCAAAGACCTTGTTGGCTGGGTGTAGGTTCTCCTCTTTATCAATCTAGTTCTGTCACAATGCTGAGTTGTTTCC
>VZSZ01007041.1:254333-269007 GCA_013398815.1 Ibidorhyncha struthersii | reverse complement strand
TTGTCCTCCTGCCCCAGCAGGTGCCTGGAAGGTAGGTGGGAGAGCCCATGCTGAGATCAGGCTGACCCCTTCCAGCCTGCGGAGGGGACATGGGGGCTGTGCTGCTGTCGGAGTGGGGGTACAGCACGGCAGGCGAGCCCCTGCCACAGAAGCTTTTCCGAGCTGTGGTGTTTCCCTTCCCTCGTCATGTGGCTGAGGAGAGGCAGATTTGGTGCTGACAACACTGTCTGGTCCTTTTTTCACTTTTTAGCAGCTCTGGAGCGTGCAGCGGCAATCGTACCGACTGCCCCGTGTGCTGCAGGCAGGGCTGCAGTTCCTTCCTGGGCACAGCTCTGCTGGCCCGGCTGGCACACAGACCCTTGCCATATGCCACCGCTGGATTTCTTTGAGTTCTTTTTCTTTTTTCCCCTTTTGACCACAGCTATTGGAGAACACCTGTCTCAGCCTGGCACTGTGAAGTACATCATTGGTTGTTTTTTTTTTTTTCCTTGAGGATGTAGTATGGGCAAAACCACTAATAAAAGCAGTTGGCAGAGCATCCTGGTTGTATAATCCATGGGAGGCTGGGTCTCCAGCGCTGCACAGGGTGGAAGAGAGGCAGGGTCACCTTGGAGTGGAGGTTTATTTCTGTGCTGCTGGTGCCTCCCTGCTGGAATGCTGCAGCTGGGGTGGGGGGGTTGCCCAGCACCAGTGCTGCTGCCTCCAACCAAGGGGTGCCTGAGCAGGCAGGGAAGGAGCTCCTGGGGAAGGGGCAGGTGGCTTAGCCCCAGCCTGGCTGCTGGAGCTTCACCCATAATGGGGGAGCCACAGGGCTGGTAGGAGCAGGTGCAGCACTGCTACGCCCACTTTCCCAGCAGCAGCAGAGGGGAGCTGCACAACAACTGGAAAGGCAAGTGCAACACATTACACTCATGTTCCTGGGTGCTGGATAATGAAGCATGGCTTGGCCAGGCTGCTTTTTTGTAGTACTTGTTGGGAGCAGAGTGCCTTTGCTGCTCCCTGCCATCTATGCAAGAGGCCCTGTCCTGCACCTCCAGAGCTGTAGTGCCAGCAGAGGGGCCAGGGAGCAGCAGCACGGCTGCAGAAGAGACAAATATGAGGGGTACTCAATGGAGCCTGTCCCCTCCCAGGAGGGGCCACCCCCACTTCATGCAGGTGCAGCTGCTGCACAATGCACCAAGAAAGATGGCAAAAGGCTCTAAGGGGACATTGGTGCTACAGGTCAGGATGCTGCTGCAGCGCAGGGCCAGCCCCAGTGCTTGCTCCCCCACCTTACCTGCTCGGTGCCTATTACTGCTTGGAAAAACTAGAAACCAAGGAGGGACAGAAAGAAGCCAGGACGCTCCAGCCACTGGTCTGTCCTGGAGCCTGGGGCACTTGGCTGTGGCAGAGGTCTCCCAGGGCTGCCATGAACTGCTGCTCCCCTTGTGCAGGGCTGTCCCATCCTCCTCCCTGAGGGCAAAGATTTTGGCAATTCTCTGTCTCTCTCCTCTTTGCCTGTTGTTTAACAGCTTTGCTGCCTGCACTCCACAGCCCAGGGCAGGTAATCCAAGTTGGTCAGGTACCTCTGGAGCACCCCGAGGATGCAGGTGCAGCTGTACGACACTTCTGGCTTCAGTATAAGAACAGCCCTGAGAAAAACAATTGCATTGCAGAGATGCTTTAGCAGAATATTTATTCAATGCCATAGTGAAGAGCAAAACTCAGTACAAACATAAACCCTCAGTGCCTTGCTCACTACTATACCGAGCCAAGGGAGAACAGATTTCACAATCTTGGGGGACGAGGGAGGCAGGTAGAGGCTGTTCTTCTGCTGTGTGACTGGACAGAGAGCTGGATGTGGATCCTGTGTGCACACACACGCGAAGGACTCCCTTGTTTCTGGAAGTCCTGTGATGACAGAAAACCTGAGTATAGGGGTTTTGTATAAAGCCGTGAGCACCTGCTGGAGCAGAGCAGACCAAGGGTACAAACCCTTCTGCCAAGGGCCACAGGAGCTGTTAGAGCCATCAGTGCATATCTCAAGACAGTATCTGCTGCCTCTGTTAAGTCTGTTTGCAACCCAAGACTGAGAGTGGCACAGACAACTGCCGCCGCTGCTCCTAGAGGAGTCCCAAAACACCTCCCCCAGCCGCTGCCTGGGACGTGGCTCCTTTCCAGATGCAGCCCAAAGCCCAGATCCCAGGAGCAACTGCAGCTCCTAGGGCCACTGCTGGCCCCAGCCATCTAGGCCAGGTCGAGGTTAGGACCTTAGTTTTAGACTTCTACGTTTGGGTAGCTGCTGGAGGGAAAAAAAGCTTCAGGGGTAGATACACACCACTGAGTTGGTAATCACTTCAAGTGAGGCAGCTCCATCTTCAGAGGGGTCCCTGGAGGAGCTGATCACCGAACCCCGGGCAAGTCAGCCCAGGTGGAAGGAAGCTTATTCAACTGTCCCTTCAGGCAGAGGAGGGCTGTGTTCCCCTGGTCACCTGTGGGTGAATACCTGCAGCCACTCGTGGGTGCCTACACCTATTCATGGAGAACATACCAACAGAACCTAAAGTGCCACGACTTGAGTAGCATGGGAGGGAGGTGACCATAAGACCCACCGGCCATCCTCACAGCTGCCCCCTTGAGGAGGGACAGCAGATCCCCTAGAATAAATATGTTACCAATGCCATAGCTTATTTAAGTGCTACTTAGCAGAGGAAGACAGAGGCAAAGCCAGCACCATGTTACCACCAGCCCTCCCCACTCTCAAGTTGGGAAACTGGCGATATCGACAGGGCACTGGCTGCAGCCCCGGGGGGCCACAAGAGATGTCAGTGAGGCCCCCCAGCCCTGCCTCCCCCGCCACCCTCTCTCTGTCGTGTGGGAAGAGGCACTCGGCATTACCCAGCAGCCAGACGAGTTGCCTGTAGAGGTTTGGGACAAACAAACATTAATAAAACTACTATATTAAAAGAGTCCTGCAGTAAGGCAGCACAGCGCTGTACCGCCACTTCTGCCAGGTGCTCTGCAGCCGGTGGCTCTCGACGAGGTCAGCCACGTCCCAGGCTCACAGTACAAATGCTGGAGACGTGTCTCAGTATGTTCTCAGAGACCAAAGCTCACCCAGAGAGCTGTGACCAAGTAGCAGCGTTCGTGAGAAGCTGTGGGGCGCCTACCCTGCAGTGACCAGCTTGGGCTGCTGCCTGCCGGGCCCAGGAACAGGCCCTCAACTCTTACATTCTGTCTTTGAAGCAGATGCTCCAAGGGGGAAGCAGTTCCCGCTGCTGGGGTCCCTCCTGACTCAGCAGATGCGATTTGTGTGCCCAGAGCTCATCTCTGTTGTGCAGGGCTCAAAGCTCTGCAAGCTCCAGAGGAGGCGGCTGCAGTGAGGAAGCTGCAGGAGCAGGTGTACCTGGGTTCAGCTTTTCTGGTTCATGAGCCAGGAGAAGAGCAGTTTTCTGGGCCTGGGCTTCCTGGCCTGCTGGATGCGCACCACGCGAGGGGAGCGCCACACCTTGATTGTGGTGTCGTCACTGGCCGTCAGGAGCAGCTCCTGCTCCACTGGGCTGAACGCCACTGAGTTGACCACATTGTCGTGCTGCAGTTTGGCCAGGCAGATGTTATAGTGCCGGTCCCAGATGTAGCCATGGCGATCCTCAGCCCCACTGCAGCAGACAAGACATGAGTAAGGACGTCACCCCAGCAGCCTCGATAACCTGCTGCTCCCAAACCTCTTCATTCTGGGTAGATGGAGGCAGAGGGTGCCCCAGCCTCCATCTGCAGCCCCCTCACCCACGAGCTTCAACCCAGGCAGGCCAGCTCCCTCTGGGATCCAGAGGTTGTTTGAAGAGCCCCTTCAATTCAGCCCGTGGCACCTGCTGCCTGCAGCCCCCAAGAAGAGCATTTGCCACCCCCTGCCAAACACACCACAGCCCCAAATTTCCCCTTCCCTCACTGATTTCACAACAGGATCAGGGCACACAGCATTTATCAGCAGCCTCTGATTCAGTCCCTCTGCTCTTTACAAACCTCCCATTTCCTCCTGCTCTGCTCACAACACATGGGAGTTTCCAGGACACGGACCAGCCCTGCTTGCACAAGCCATCCAGCAGTGCCGGCCCCAAGGCCCTCCTGGACACGGAGTCAGGATCCTGCCCCTCCCCATCACCACACACCTTGCTACAAAGTCCCTGCTGACATCCAGGAAGATGAAGAAGCACTCCTCATTGGGCGTGTAGGCCCGGTGAGCCCGGAGGGCTCTTTTCACCTCCTTCATTGTCTTCAGGTCGAAAACGTGGAGATCAATCTCCTCAGCGATGGGGGGCGGCTGCATGGGGTCAGAGATGACGCAATCCCGAGGCCAGGCACGGCTGTTCACGTACAGGTACCTTGGGGAGGGGAGCAGAGGGGTTACCCTGCACCTCGCCACATGCGATGAAGCTCACAGAGCCCCAGCTGTAAACGCACAGCGCAGCCAGGCAGGGCAGGGACCAAGCAGTTTCTCTGGTCCTTAGCAAACCTGCAGCTCTGCTCACTAAAATACAGGCTGAAAGACAGGAACACGTTGCTGAACCACTTCTTGCCCCATTTGGAAAAGAAAGGGCCACCACAGTTGGGATAGTGGGCCCTAGGGGCGAGGTCAAGCCTCTTTAATCCCATTAAATCCAACTTTAAGGATGGTGGCCTATCAATCTGCTTCAGGAACAAGACACATTGTGGTGAGCAGCTCCTTCACTCTTACAAGGCTCCTTCCCTGACCCTATCCTGAACCGGGCTCAGCAGCGCAGCGCGAGGAAAGCATTCCTGCAGAGATTTGGGGAGATGCTCAGACAGTACACATGCCATCAGAACTAGGACATAACTAGGATGTGAACAAGCAGAGCAGTCTATGCAGGCACGCTGCTCCATCCACTGGAGTGATTTCTTCTCTGGTTCAGCCCCCAAAGTCCCTAAGCAGCTGTCACCCACGCCCCGCAGCACTCTGAAGCCAGTGCTGCCACACTGCCACGCTCACCTGTGGTCAGGGGAGAGGCCCATCCCGATGATGTGCCCATGGATGTCGATGACATGATCCAGTGAGTCAAAGAACTCATCTGAGCGCCTCTCCTCCCCAAGCACCGGCCCGGCAGTTGTCATCTGATGGGGCAGGATCCTTTTAATCCCTTGGGGACAGAAAGCAGAATCAGGCAGTTCTGCAGGCTGCTGCCAGCAGAGAGCAGGGCTGGCGGAAGTCCCCATGCTTCAAGAAGGGGCTTCCCTTTGTGCTGCCAAGACAGGAGAACTGGCTCGCTAGCTGAGGACTGGCTGCTGTCCCTGCCAGGCTCCTTAAAGCTCTCACAAGTGGTGCTTTTGGCCAGGACACTGCCCGTAAGTGACGTGCTGGCACATTCAACCCCAGCCAGGGAGATGCCCAGCGCCTGGCTGCCAACCCGGCTGCTGCGGCCACAGCTCACTCCAAGCCCAGCCCGCAGCGCGCTCTGAAGCACAAGGAAGCTGCACTGGCTCCCAAGACACTCTGGTTGCAGAAAGGTTTTTCTCCTAAATGAATCCTTGGGCTGGGCCCCTTTCCTGCAATACCCAGCCTGGAGAAGGCCCAGCAGACGTGCTGGCTGTGGCAGGGCTTCCCCCTGCCACTGTCCAAGCATAGGTGGGGGTCAATGCCAGACAGCTCCAAGAACAGGGGTTTAAACCCACACTAGGCCCAAGTGCTTTACAGCTTTTGAACTTCCTGATTAAGGGAGACAGACACACTCTATGGGTCAAGCCCTCTCCCCTTCCAGCTCTAGACAGAGGTCCCAAACACAAACCATCCACAGCGGCTTCCTGGAGGACTCCTGTGAGCCTCAGCAGCTCTTGGGCACAGATGGGCTTAATCCTCAGCGGGTCTAAGAGGAGCTGGAAGGCAGCCCATCCCATCCCCTCTTCAAGGGAATCGCTGCTGAACACCTTTGATTTTAGCTCTCTCCCACACACTAACAAGCAAGGGGTAACACCACACTGCACCTCAAGTCCAAGGCCCTTCACAACATCACTGCATCTGAACCTGGGCAGCTCAGGACCTTCAGGACAGGACTTTCACTCTTCCACCCAACTGGCATCACTTGCCAGCATCTTCATCCTTATTTCCCCAGCACTACACTCCCAGTTNCCCCCCAAAGCAGCAGAACAGGTGGCTTTGCCTGTGACTCAAGCCTGCCACCAGTACAAGGAAGGCAGGAGCTCAAAGGGAACTCCTGCAGAAGTGCTTGTGTGCCGCAGATCAGGCGAGATAGCACCGATGCCCAACAGCCAAGAGTGAGGCTCCCACCAGCCCAGCAGCCTGGCAAGACATGAGCACAACAGCGAGCTCTTTCAAGTACCAGTTCCTTGGGGGCAGACAGCAGATGCACAAAGGCTGGTTCAACACACAAACCGACGGGCAAACATAACATTTACTGTGACTCATGGCTGGGAGAGGAGCCGAGCCAGGGTTCGTCCCTCCGAACAGCCAGTCTGTGCCGCGGGCACTGGCTGCCGGCCAGGGAGACACTGCAGTTCAAAGGCACCAAAACCCACGGCCCTGGGAGGCTGCGCTGGAAGTCAGAGGAGTCCAAAGGCAGGCGCTGCGTCTACAGCGCACGAGGGCAAAGCGTGGCGCAGGTCCCAGCCTGCGAGGCAGCGTTTGCTCAGGCTGGTGGAGCAAGATGCAGCGCTGCTTACAGGGCTGAGTCAGGGCAGACCACCCGCCACATGTCTGGAGGTAGGCCAAGGTCCAACACATCTGTCTGCAGACCCAGCCATGGACAGGAGCAGAGCTACACTTAATCCGGGTCGCATTCCTAACTTAGGTGGGCAAAGGCAAAGTGACTCCTCTCCATTGCCTACAGCTTTGGAAGCTGCCTTTCCCTGCCTTACTGGGCTGTACTGGTGCAGTACCAAATAACAGTAAAGTTAGAAGAGCCTGCAGCAGGAAAGTGAGGCTGTAATTGTGCAAGCAGCAAAAGGAACTGAAACTGTCTGGCTTTATAGAAGAGTCTTCCTGCCTAGAAGCAGCTCTCCTTCCCTCCCCACATTTCTACTGATATGTCTGGTCCTTCCCACTGAATTTCTTTGCTAGCTTTAGGGGCTTTTGGAGAAGCAGCCAGACTGCCTGCTTTGGCTCATCACTGCACTGATTTCCTATAAATTCAGACTCTGCTAGTCCCAGTGCCTCAACAAGAGAGCCCCAGATGAGCAAGAGAAGTCCTAAGCCAGGAAAAGGTCACCGGCAGCGCCATTGCCTGGCTTGTGCTGCAACTACAGCCCCTTGTAGGAAGGAGGTTAAGTGCCAGCAAGCAGCCTGGGATCAGCTTGCCATGGAAACACCTACTGGGGCAGCTAATAACCCACCGTGAAACCTCTCCAATATCAAAACAGGGGTTCCCAAGTGTCTTGCTGAGGCTGAAAGGCCATGTGATGCAGGCCTGTCACACACCGGGCAGTGGGGCAGGCAGGACTCTGTCTCCCAGCACTGAGAAGCACTGCTCAAGCAACACACATGTGAACTCCAAGCTGCTCAAACTAGTCTTGCCCTGATGCCTTCTCCACCCTGACAAGACAACAGGACTGAAGCCCTTCCACACGCTTCTATCAGGGCAATCACTGCCCTTCACATCCACATGCTTGCGTGCAGCTTGTGGCTGCTGTCCTTAAGTCAGGAGTTCTTTCTTAATCTTCTGCTCAGCCCTCGCCATGACTTTCTTGTTTGGCCACGTGTCAAGCCTGGTAGCAAAAAAACAACCCTCAGGCAACTGCTTGCAGGGTGGAACCCCCTTCAGTGACCAGGGCATCTCAAAAGCCTCCTGTATCAAGAATCCATCAGCCTGAGCAAAACTGGAACTCACTCACCACAAAGAGGCAGCACATAGAACATGTCTTTTCCAGATTCAAATTCAGAGTGTAGCCCACACCCCCCAGGGAGGCTGGCGTGCCCTGGGCTCAGACCACAGCCTTACCTATCTGGTGCGGGGAGTAGGTGAGGCATCCGGTGGTGAAGATTAAATATTTTGTCTTGCTGTTGCTGTCCGTGGAGAGCAGGTTCAGCTCAGGCGGTTTAGTTCTGCTGCGTACGAACAGCTCAGCCACCTTTGTCTCCAACTCTGTTTCGGTCATGGCAGGCCTCACACGGCCCTCCATGATATCATCAAAGAACTGCTGCAGCCCATCCTCTGCTGTCACACCCCCTTCATCCGGCAATTCCTGTACTGCTGGCTCCGGAGTCTGCTTGGGCTTGGCCTCCTCTTCCTCGCTGTCACTGCCAAGATCAAAGACTGGGCAGGTGGAAGTGGAGGAAGCAGCTAGCTGCTCCTCGTAGTCCAGGAGCAGGTCTGGAGAATCATACCGGCTGCAGTCAGCCACCATCACAGTCCGGATAGTGCTGGCATTCAGGTTCTGGATTTTGAACAGTCTCTTCACTACATTCACATTCTCGGACTCGATGCCCTGCAAGCAGAAGGGAGAAGTAGGCAGGAACCACCTCACTGGAGGGTCACTCGTGTAGCTCAAACCAAGAACCACCTGCCCTGACCTTGAGCCCCCTCAGCAGACAGCAGCCACACACTGACCTCTCTTTGCACTGCTACATGGAACACTGACAATGAGAACTGGCCCAAGAGGCTGGCCAGCTTTGTTGCTCTCCTTCCCATCTTGGAGGTGGCCACAGCAAGCCAAAAAAGTCCTACAGGCAGACAACAGTGGAGTGGGAACCACAGAGGCCTGGCAGCCTTGCTGCCACTTCCCCACCTGAGATCACTAGCTGACACTGCTTGGCGCTTTACAAGAATTCCAGGAACAGGCCTCTGCGATAAACATGGGTGCAGCGTGAAGTGCCACCCCCCTGGCCTACAAGCAGCAGAGGCGGAGGACCTCTGTGCTCCTGAAGTTTGCCTGTACCCCTCAGCAGGACCAGCCTGGTTATCTGCTCCCAGACACAAGCAGGTCTCTTCCTGCCTAACTGCTCTGGCAGTCTGTGACTGGATGTCAACACCCACTGTCAAAGCAGGCAAGGTCCTTCCTCACCTCCTGGAGATGGAAGAGTTAATGCTGTAGTGTAAGCGCAGCACAGAGATGTGGTTATGGGAAGAGTCTCTGCTACCAGAGGATTTCACCTGGGGCCAGCGTCAATCATATTAAAAAACACAAAACACCAGGGTGTGCAGCTGTGACACTGAGACAGAGGCAAAACATGGAAGAGGAACATGTCCAAGCAGCACAAATGCCAGAGAATGAACAAGCAGCAAACAAGCAGTCTAAGGCCAGCACACACTGATCTCCAGGTCTCATCACAGCATCAGAGACAGCACCTGGCCCACAGAAATGTCAGCAAGGACAGGCAGGGCTGAGCTGAGCTCAGCCTCTCAGCTCCCTCCGGCTCCTGGGAACAACGCACTGAGCTGCCAAGTGGGAGAACAGCCATTGCTCGGATACATGCCAGACTACAGCTGTCCGAGGCCCAGCTTCATACAATCAAAGACCTCAGCAACCCTGCTGCGGATCAACCACTCTCCTGTTGAGCAACGCATGCTTTAGGGCACTGCAGTCAAGTCCTCCTCCCAATTAATGGGGCAAGAGTTAATGGAAGCTGGGGACAGAATTAGAATATTGCAACATAACACCAAGCGTGGAGAAACCTCAGGCAAGGGCTGCCTCAAGTTCAAGATCCTGAGGGCAAGTCAGAGGAGACAAACAGGGAGGACAGGAGGACTGGGCCATTCTTCCCCACTCACACTTCCTCCGCTGCTTTTCCTCCCCCGCTTTTCCTCCCCCAGGAGCCAGCAGGAAGCTGCACTGTCTGTGGAGGTGGAACAAAGGCACCTCACCTGGAAAGCGTTGTTCAGCCACAGCACAGAACAGGAGGTTATACGCCCAATCCGATGCAGATTACCAGATATCAAGTTGGTTTCATTCAGCCAGCAGCCAAACACATCATAGGGTTTATTCCTCACCCTGGAAAGCAGTGTGAAGTTCTCTGGAAGGGAAACACGAGAATCAGGCAATGGCTCCCAGCAAGGGCTCTGGGGAAACCGTGGCAGAAGACATGAGAAGTGGATTCAAGCCTCTGCAGGAGAGGCGCTGATGCAGCACCTCCACTGCAAGCTGAGCAGACCCAACCACCACACAGTTCCAGTCACTACTATGGAGATAGATTATTTCTCTCTTCTGCAGAGATGTATGGGGAGAGCAGGCACAAGGGAAACCAAAATAAAAGGGCAGCCAGATGGAGCCAGACCAGAGCTCAGTCTAATCTCACAGCCCTTCTCTGAGCATGGCCCAAAGCAGAAACCCCAAGGACAAGAACAAGTCAAACACGTACAGAACTTCTTCACTCCTGCCCCTGGGGCTCGGGACCTTTCTGAGCAAGACAGCTGTGCAGCGCTCCTCGATTTTTGGCACAGTGGGACTGTAGCACAGAGACAGCGAGAGATAACGCGGTTGGATTAGCAACTTTCACAGAACTGCAGCAGAAGAGGTGAAGCAGACCCAGATGAATGCACCTCAGAAAGCCATGCGAGACCTCAGGGTGGGACTAGCAACACATGAGTGAGAAACGGTGCCTTCAAGACAACAGGTAACGCAGATGCCACAGTGCCTTTAGGTGATGACAACATGGTGACCTGAGCAGAGTTAAGGCTATCTGGAAGGTTTACACTATGAAATGTGATTGGGACCCCTTTGCACAGATGGTGGAAGGCAGGACAAGCAGAGGTCAAGGCCACCACACACCTGAAGAGGAAGGGAACCTAGCATCCACCATTTCACACCTCCCAGGAAGCCCCAGTGAAGTCGAGGGCAGTATTTACCCATGCTGATTACGGCAATCTCTCCTGATGAGGAGTTGTGAGGCCCCACAAAGACACCTGACACCAGAAGGAGGGAGTCATCAGAGTTGAACTGGGAGAATTGCGTGTAGCTCCAGTTGTATGGCCTCATGTTGGAGCTGTGCTGCAGGGAGATGTCCAACTCATTGCTCCAGATCTACAGACAGATGAACAAACAGTCAGGAAACTGTTGACAAGCCTGAGAGCAGTTCCACTCTATCTGTTCTGCCAGCACTCACTAGGACAAGAAAAAAAAGTAATATCGAAGACACTCTTTAACTGTGTCCCAGTCCCCATTTCCCTGTCAATTCCCCTGTCAGAAAACAGCTAACAGCTTTGGAAAGCAGCTAAATGAAGGACTATTTCTCCATCAGCCAGTGGAGAAGGTGTTCAGGCACCAAATGGTACTGTCACAGCTGGATTTTTCAGCACGTTCAGAGAGATTTTGCCCCAGACAACCACCCACACAAGACAACTTCTGCAGTGGATCATTATCTCTGCACTCTTTGTTAGACCCACAGCACAACAGGGGACTGATCTGCACCTAGAAAGCAGCCAGAGCCAGGCAGGCACCTCGGCCACCTTCATGCAGGCTGGAGCTGGAAGCCACAGCCCTCAAGGCTACATTTGCAGGAGTCATTAGTTCTGTGGCTTTGTGACCAACTCAGCATTCACAGAAACAGGCCTAAGTCCAGGGACACCTCGTCAAACCTCTCCTCTCCACAGATTTCCTAAAGGCTGCTTTCGTGGCTAAGCCCCACTAAATCAAAGCTGGAAGGGTTGTGCAGGGGAGGTTGCTGCTTTACCTTGACAGTACAGTCTTTGGAGCATGATGCAAACAAACAGCCAGAGTGGGAGAAGCTGAGGTGCAAAACCTGGTCATTGTGCTCCTTCAGGGCCTGCACTTCCACGCAAGGGATGGTGTCGTAGAGCCTCTGGAACTCGTCATACCAGGAGACAGCAGCTGTAACACACGAGCAGGGACACGGGACAGGAACGTAAGTGGAGGGAAGCGACAGACCTGAGCTAAACACAGCAGCCGCAGAATCAGTCTTTAATAAAGCACAGTCTTGACTGCTGCTAGCAATACCAGGAGCTCTGCTGGGGCCAGGGTCCCTATGGCTTCAGCTGTGCTAGCAGGGCTTAACATTTTTCTCAGTAGCTTCCCCACTCCCACACACAGAAAGTGTCTTCTTCCAGTAAACACACAACTCCACACCATTCCACTACTTTCTAAGCCAGTACAGCCACTGCAAGAAACATCCAGGGCATAGCTGTTAGCTATGTAACTGAGCCTTGCTCAGGACAAAACAGCTGTCAGAACTGCAGACGTGCTACAGCACAATGCAAACAAATCTATCATGTGATGAGAGGGAAGCTGCTCCTCAGGGTACCGGGCTCCGCTCTGGTTATCTTTATCTTGTCTAACACAGAATTAAGAAGGTTCCAGAAAGGGTACAAGACCAGGAAAAACCATCTCCATGAGATAAGAGACTAGAGAAAACAAGAGAGAAGAATGGGAGCTGGACACAGCATGCCAGGACAGAAGAAGAGCCCTGCAGTAGAAGAGCCTGGAGCACACTCACAGAAGTCACGCTGACAGCCAATAAAGAGGCAAATAAAGAGGACTTTTAACAAAGCATCCAGTAAGGCAGCCTACAGACTTCTTGCAGCAGCAAATCCTGAGGAAGCAAAGAGGATTAGACATGTATATGGATAAGGGCCAATTTCCCTAGTTACATTGAACAGGACCAAAGGTTTTTTTTGAACTTGCTGCAGCCCAGGAGGCACCTGCTCCTGCAGGCAGGGAGCAGCTTGCTGCCAGGACATCCCACCATTGCTCACTTGGCAAGGGGCTTCATGCCCCTCTGAACCTCTTGGTCCCGGCCCATCTGGCTGGGAAGCAGTCTGGACAGATCCCATCCAACATTTCCTCTTACAAGACCCACTGGATGCCATTCCCCAAAAAGCAGAGCTGCCCAGGGCAGACAGGTTGCTAGAGGATTTCCCAAACTCCTGCTTCAGCCCCTTCCTGGGCCTGCCAGCCACCCCCTGCCCCCGCTGCCTTGTGGATTTTCACAGCTCCAGAAGCGCAGCCTGGGAGGTGCCTGAATACATTACTGAGTTACATCAACTGCTCAGTCCCAGTTAGTGCTAAAGAACAGGGCTAGCAGCTTACAAACTCCAGGAGGCTGGAAGTGAACGAGCCTAGTCAAACAGCCTCAGATAAAACCTAAAGATGATGTCCTCAACCCTGCAGAGCTCCAGGGTCTGCACAAGTGAAGTCACGCAGCCTGAGTCGTCCCATGCACACCTCCTCTCTTCTCAGGGCCCTTTTGCACTGATGGGTGCACCCACTGCAGGAAGACATGACTCCTCACTGCTTGATCCTTGGTATTTCTTCCGGTCCTTCTGTGGCAACTGCAACTTGAGAGCAAGAAGCCAACTCCCTCCGCCGTGGCCACCGCTGGGAGCCCCATGAACATCCCTGAACCAGAGGATAGAGCACAGCCCTCACAGACCACTGCAGCACGCTGGGAATGGGCTTTCTGGCCTCCAAGAGAGACCCACCTTAGCAGAAAGCACTCCTGTCGGCAGGTCCTCAAGACCTGTCTCAGCAGGTGCAACAGCATTGGGTTACCTGTCCAGACCACACCAATCCGCTTCCAGCACCTGACACTCAGCAGGGAACAGACCTGTGACTGTACTACTACTGACACTGCCAACAGCTCTACCCAAGAAGGCCCTGCCAGGCTCAGTTAATGCTGACTGTTAATGGGCCATTTTCCTACTGCACGCTGAGGCCAAGATCAAATCCAACCTGCCCTCACAAAGTGGGTCAGCTACTGCCTTAGCATTTGCCCACTGTACAATTAAATGGCCACACGCCCACCTACCTCTCCAGACAGCATGTCATTCCTCTACAGCCAGGCTGCAGCTGCTGCCTACGTCTTATGGAAATAGTTTGATCAGCTAATGTGCACTTGCAGCTCTTCCTAGTGCAGATGAGAAAGGGACAGCGCCTGAAGCAGAGGCTTTCTGTGAGGTCCTCATCAGGAAAAGCCAGCAGTGATTATCATGGAATCCAACTGGGCTGTGATGTAGCAGCACGCAGTGACTCACTGCGTCTCCTCGGGATCTCCCTCAGCAGCAGCAGCGCCCAGACAAGCTGTGCACTAGCTACCAGAGGACACCTGCCTAGAGAGAGCTCAGAGACCATCTTTCTGTGACAGAAAGTCAAAGCATTTTCAACTATCCAATGCCCCTTTCTGAAGGGTTTGGGCAGTCCAGAGCCCTTCACGTGTACACCACCACCCAAGCCTGTAGACTGCGAATGTGATACGGTTTAGTGGCTCCGTCACCCTTGACACCAGAAGATGGAGGGCTGGGCAGCAGAGGAGAGAGGATTTTCCCTTCTGCGCTCATGGCAGGGAGGTTTTGGGTGCCATCACCCAAGAAACAGAGGCCCCCGGCCCGGCGCAACCACCCTGCCTACTCAGCCGGTGCAGGAAAGCCACCAGCCCTGCAGCAGCCACGCCAGTCCCTTCCCCCCGCGCCAGCGCACCTGGGTGCCGGGGCACCTCCCGGGAGATACGGTAGTAGCGGTAGAAGAGCTCCTTCCAGAGGAACTCGTCGCGGGCCACGGCGTGCCACTGCTGGCACACCAGCCCCACCGAGAGCACGTCTACGTGGTCCAGGTAGAGGAAGATCTCGTAGAGGACGCTGTCGGGGAGGAGGGGGCCGCCACCCGCGTCCATCGTGTCATTCTGCCGCCGCGCCTGGAAGCAAACGGGGTTGAGGCCCAGCCCGGCCGCCCGCAGCCCCGCACCGGGGGCGCGCGGCACGGCCGCCCCCGCCCCCTCACG
>VZSZ01007041.1:213639-241503 GCA_013398815.1 Ibidorhyncha struthersii | reverse complement strand
AGAGGTTCAAAGAGCTCATCCTCACCGTGGGCCTGACTGAGGACATGATGGCCGTCCTGCCCAAGTCAGGTGAGTGCCAGGAGGGCGTGGGGTGGCACGTACGGCCCCTCTGCACTGCCTGTGCCACGCTCACCCTCTCTTTGCTTTCCCACAGATCAGTGCACCAAGGCCATCAGGTGAGTCTCCCTCCCGGCATGTCCTGGGCTGAGCAGGGACTCGCAACCCCCCAGGGACACCCCTCCCCGCCTTGGGGGTCTGCATCACATCGGCTTTCCCCTGCTTTAATGGCTGGCTGTCTGTCCTGCCTCCCTGCAGCTGAAGGGGCCAACGCCAGGCCGTGTGTCCTCCAGACCTGGTGGAAACTGGGCTCTGCTTCCCCCTCCATGGTGCCCCTTCCCATCCACCGCAGCCAGGCTCTGCCTGACCCTCTGCCCCACGCCAGGATCACACCTCGTCCTCCTAAATAAATAGGTGCAGAAGCCACCTCACATCTCTGTGCTTTTGTTGGCAGGAGCAAGGGTGCCGCCAGGGTCCCCAGGCACCCTGAGCCCAGTGGTCCTGGATCCCACCCTTCCTCTCAGCACCCCAGGGGTGATGGGGGGGGGCTCCTTTGCTGCGTTGTTTGCTGCACCCAGCATGGGGAAGATGGGGAGCAGAGGATGGGGAAGACACAGTGGGGCAGCCACCGGAGATGCGGGCAGGGGAGAACCGAGCTGGGATGAGGAGGGGCTCGTGCAGCTGGGCCGGGTGAGCAGCAGCTCTGGGCAGGCAGGGTAAGCAGTCAGGCTGCCCAGCCCTGCCTGCACAGGCCCTGCCGCTCAGTGTACAGCTTGTCCCCAGGACACCCCGTTCCCTGCCCAGTCCCCCCCCCGGAGTCACCCAGGTGGGAGTGGGGCATAGCAGGACTGGGACACCCATGCCTGTCTCCCAGCCCCCTTGGTGTCCCCATCTGCCACTGACCAAGGTAGGACCATGCTGCAATGAGCCCCCAGAGCAGTCAGAGCCCTTCCTTCATCCCCCTCCTTCTCCCGCAGAGAGGAGAAAGCTCCACCACTGCCCCCCTGCCCCGGCGCAGGGGGTCCCTCCGTGCACAGCCAGGCTGTGAGGGGGCAGCACAGACCTTTCAGGACTGTGACCCCTGGAGCACGCCAGAGCCAGGGCATAGGGGACATCAGACCCTGGGAAGGAGGGGACGCTCCCACAGTGACAGGAACCCCTTCTTCCGCCTGCCCTGCTGCAAGTGCGTCCCACGCTGTGGAGCCCGAGTGCGCTGGAGCGGGTGGCGAGCCTGCGTGGGCACCATGGGTCAGGTCATGCCGGCAGCCTGCGCAAGCCAGGGCTTGGGCACAACCCCAGAGGCAGTCTCAGGGCAGAGGCCAGCCTGGCCAGAGGGATGGGTCACCGAGCCCCTTTGTGATGGGTCACCGGGTGGCGGTGCTGCCGTGGCTGGTGCCGGGAAGGACCTCCCCCGTCCTCCTGTCAGCCCTCCATCAGCCAGCCAGGAAACAAAAGCTCTCTTTGTTCTTTCACAAGCAACTAAAAAAAACCGGGAAAGTCCTAAATTTCAGCGCTGGCGCAACAGCTCCTGCAACGCCGCTTCTCAGCCCCTCCCCGGGCTTGCAGGCACTTTCCTTCTGCGAGACCACACGCTGTTTGCCCCAGTGTGACTTCAGTCCTTCAAAACCACCACCTTGCCCAAGCCAACAACGGCAGCGTTATCCGTGCAGCTTGGCATGCAGCAGCGCCGGGGTGGGTAGAGAGGGGGAGAGCACAGTGTTATAAAGCCGGCAGCCCTGCCACTGCTCTCCATCCCGCTGGGGAAGCTGGAGGAGGCTGCAGCAAGATGAGTACCTTGGGGCTGAGCCTGGGGCTGGCCCTGCTCTGCTTGCTGTGCGCGGAGGCTGAGGACCTCGGGGCTGTGGGACTGGACAAGAGCAAGGTGAGCTGCAGCATCCCAGGGAAGAGAAGGTGGGAGCATAGCCTCCAGTCAGCAGGGTGGGGACTGGAGAGGTGTTTTTTTACTGGGGATGGCTGGGGACCCTGCAGCCACCACTGGCTCTACTGTCACACCCCGGCGAGGGCAGTCACCCAGCTCCAGCATAGCCCAGCAGGGATTTCAGTATCTGGAGGGGATGCAGGTGTCCCGTGGCCTGAGGGTGTCCTGGCTTGGTCCCTGCGGGGGGAGAGCCCCTGCTGGCTCCTCCGGACTCACAGCCCACCCTTGCTGCCAGGTTGCAGGGAAATGGCACATCATTGCTCTGGCCTCCGACTCCGAGAGTTACCTCCGAAAGAAGGATGAAGTGAAGATGGCGATGGCCACCATTGTGGTCCTGGGGGAGGGAGACTTGAAGGTCTCCTTTGCAATTCCCACGTAAGTGCCAAGTGCTTTTCTCCATGGGCTTCAGTGACCAGCCTCCTCCCTGGACCTTCACCAGTGGGTCTCCACCTGGGTCCCTCCACCCAGCACCCACCAAATCCCCAGGCAGGGGGGGAGACAGGGCCATCAGCCCCACAGTTTGAAAGAGGGACTCGGGAGAGCCTGCATTGTGGGGATCCCTTCTTCAGGACAGGACATGCAGCCTCAGGGCAGCACCAGCCACAAGTAGTCCCACCATGGAGGCTCAGGCACCCCACTGTTCCCAGCAGGGATACAGCAGGATGATAAGGGACCCTGCAATTAAAGCTTTCCCAGCAGGAGCAGCCTCATCCCACCGGCTCAGAGCATGTCACCCCACGGGGCAATCCTCGGATGCCAACACTGTGCCCTGCCAACCCAGGCACCCAGTGCTCCAAGAGTGGCATGTGTCCCCCCCCTGCCCTGGCCACACCATCTCGTTCCTGAACAGCAAGTCCCACATTATAGTTAGCGACCCTGGAGCCAGCGTCTGCAGGGGAGGGGAAGGGTTGTCACTTCACCCCAGCCAGAGCATCCTTCACTGTTTTGCAGGCCAAAAGGGTGTAAGAAGTCAGAGTGGATCTACAAGCAAACAGGCGTCCCGGGTGTATACTACAGCCCCGGTGAGTGGGGGGAGCCTGGCCCCCAGGACAGGGCAGAGGCACTTCCCATCGTCCCTGTCTGAAGCAGCTAGTTGTCCCTGGGGACATGGCCCTCAGGGGTGCCTGTCTGCCTCTCCTGAGGTCCTGGGGTGGGACATCCCTCTGTGGCTGGTCACCAGCTGCAGGACAAGGCTGGTCCATGTCAGGGCTGGTCACTGTCCAGCACGGCGGACACCCTGCTCCTTCCCCCTGGGGAGCTGCTCTGGGATAAGATAGACACGTTCAGACCGAGCTTAAACCCTGGGGAAAAGCAGGCTCATTCTGCAGTGGGGCTGTGGATGGATGTTCCCAAGGGATGAAGCAAGAGTGGTTTCCCACCATCCCCAGCCCAAGTGTTAGTCAGGCACTGGCCGGGCTACCCTGCTGTCTGCAGTCACCATCCCCAGAGCCTTCTGTGTTCACGTTCCTGTCCCTCTGCTCTGCTGTGATCTGTGGGCTCCCCCAGGCTTTCAGAGGAGCCTTAGCGAGAGGAAAAACCAGCAGGGGGAGACACAGAAGAATGATATGTTGGCTGGACCTGGCCCTGGCATCCTGATTCACACTCTTACAGCCCATTGCAGTGTGGGAGCTTGCAGTGGGACGGAATTAATTTTTCGCTTTCCTCCATGTCCTTTTGCAGAGAGAGGCAATAAAACGGCTCAGGTGGTGGATACCGACGGCAAGACGTATGCAGTTGTCTTTGCCTCCAGAGTGAAGGACGGGAAGACCTTGCACATGCTGAGGCTCTACAGTGCGTAGCCAGTGGCAGTCTGACCAGGGGAACAGCTCGGGGGTGCCGGGGTGCTTCACAGTGTCCTGAGAAGCCAGGAGTCAGGGCGCCCGCAGGAGACACCCCCTCCTCACCACTGCCCTCCTGCCGGCACCTCTTGCCTGGGTGTGGGAGCAGGGCAGGGGACAGGGCAGTGACTGGGGGCTGTCAGGGGAGGCTAGGGCTCAGGCTTCTGCACTGTGCCAGGAGTCCATGGCCTTGGGTAAGTCTCTTGGTGAAACAGGGTGAAGAGTTGGGGGTCCTGCTGCAAGTGGGGCAGAAACAGTGGGGATGGAAACTGAGAGAGGAGACACTGTGCTGGTTTCAGGACCTCCGCTTCATCTTGTCCCCTGGAGGGGTGTCTCCTGTCCCTGGCCACCACCACTCTCCAGGATCTCCACCACTGCCTCCAGCATTCTCCCAGGGACCGTCATTCATCCCGTCCTTGCCTGGGCACACTCACCAACTGCCCAGGAGATGCAGGGACCACCCATGGCCTGGAGCTAAAGCATGTCTTTGCCTTTAGGCAGAACCCGGGACGTGAGCCCCAAAATCACAGCACTCTTCAAGAAGCTTGCACGGGAGAAGAGTTTTACCGATGAGATGATCAAGATGCTGCCCAGCCAGGGTGAGCACTGCCCAGCACTGTGTTGGGCTGGCTTGGTTGATAGGGGGAGTGGGGACTTGCCAGCAGGGACCAGCTCAGCCCATCACTGGCAGTACTTTGTGGTCTGAGCTAGCACTCTGGTTTGGCACGTTGTGGCTTTCACCCTGCTCAAGTTCATTCCCGGGTTGTCTATTTTGGGTACTAAATGGGACTAGCCAGACCACAGCCCCGGACTCAGCCTTTCTATTTATTTTCACAGAGGAATGCAGCCTCCATGAAGCATAGGTGAGTTGCTGCAGTGCAACACGGTGTTTGCAACATTGTCAGCTGGAAATTGCCCTCCTTGGTGCCCCTACAAGGGCCACCATGAACTCCTCGAATTACTTGGGGGCTGAGTTGTTTGAGCCTGTGCTGGACCTCACACCCAGGTAGGACTGTTCCCTTTGGAGCTGCACTGCAGGGTGCAGCGGTGAGCAAGGGCACTTGCACCAAAACCACTCGTTCAGTGGAGAAACAGCTGCAGAGCTCATCCAGCAGCAAGGACTGGGACACAAGCTCTTGCCAAAGGGACCTCACGGTTGTGGACCTGCAAAACCAGCCAGAGATTAGGTTGGTGTCTCACCACACAAAACCTGGTTGTTGTTGGCCCACCATGGCGTGTGATTTCCCACCATACAGTATGCATTCAGTTGTAGGGGTTAGCTAGAAATCCATCACTGGAGATGGCTAAGCCTACAGAGCTGGAGTGAACTGGAAGAGAAAGCACTGATCCTGGTGGAAAGCCCTTCTGGGCCCTTTCTGTTGGCCTCCTCACCTCAAATACTCAGCCCACTTCTCCCGGCTGTTTTCCAGGAGGTATGGGCTGGCTGGTGGATGCTCCTACTGAGCAATGCAAGATCCACACTCTGAAGGTCCAGGCTGCGTCTCCGCCATCCCTCTTCTGAGCTCGGTGGTCAAGGCTTTGATACGCCTCCTGCTCCTTTATCGCATAGTCCCTCCTTTTTGCCAAATAAACAGAAACTTACCCTCGAGCTTTGTGTGGCTGTCTGGGGAGAACATGGGATCCTTGGGCATGTGGTCCCTTCTGCTGTCTTCCCGGGGTCTGTGGATGGTGAGCAGCCAGGGACTGAGCTCATCCTGGACTGAGCTCACCCAAGCAAGGGCATTTTCAGAGCCCACTAGGATTTTCCCTCCTGTGTGCCTCCTGTGGGGCAGGACCATGGCCAGGCAGAGGTGAGGCAAGGGGTGCAGTGAGGCTGGAAATCCTGTGGGCATGATGGGCTGGGTGGAGAACGGCCATGGGCCTTGGCTGCAGAGATTGAGGTTGGAGTTTGGAGGGCTGCAGCCACCGCCACCATCTAACTGGTCTTCCCTCCACTTGCCCTGAGGCGACTGCAGCCCTCTGCTCCCCTGGAGCCCCACTCATCCAGCCGCTCAGGCTGGGCCAAGGCAGGGGCAAGACTCATCTTTGGCACCTCTCAGTCCCGTGGTGCTGCAGGGCTGGTGGAAGGTGGAAGGTGGAAGTGGAAGATGGGTGTCTGACTCCCCTATACCCAAACCAGCAGAGCAGGTGTGGGGCTGCCTGTGGTCTCTGCTCCTGAGCACTGCGCAGAGAAAGCCCACCACAGGGTCAGATTATTGTGGTGGTGAACATCTGCCTCCATAGACTGTCTTTCTTTGAATTTGTACTTCTGAAATCCCACTCCATCCTTCCCTTCCTGCTCTGTTCAGCCCCCCCCAAATCCACCCAGGAGAAACCACAACCTGCCCAGGGTAAACCATGTCCCCAGCAAGGCCCCAGCATCTCACACATGCTCATCTCCAAGGGCTCGGCCAGTGCTCGCAGGCACTGAGGTCTGGCAGGGTATGAAGCAGCTTATGCCTCTCCTGGAAAAGGAAGTTCCTCCAAAATCCTCTCTGCTGCCCTTTCCACCTTGACCGTCCCTGGCCAGCCTATCCGGTCACCTGGGCATTCATTTCAGCCCAGGACCTGCTTTGTTGCTGTGTGACAGTAGCAGGCACACCAGGAAGGTGTCGTCCCAGCACCTGAGCACCTCGAGATGTTCCCAGGTACTCCTTCCTCCTCCAAAGGACCAGGAAAATACATTTGGGAAACTGTCCCTCCTGGTCTTGGTGCTGAGCAGGGACGAGAGCTGGACACGTCCCGGCAGCAGCAGGGCAAGGGACCTCTCTGGGACTTTCCAGCCTGGCATCACCTCCACCATTTTTGGAAGGAGCCCAGTATTTCCAGCAGGAATTCTCCCTGGCAGTTTGGACTGGAACAGTTCAGCATTTGCTGCGCTCCCAAGAGCACCGGGCCCACATGCAGCTTTGCTTCAAGGCTTGTTTTCTATACATGTATTGATGCAGATGAAAACAACCTGCTGCCAGCAACGTCCTTCGCCAAGGGCTTTGTGTGACGGGGAGTCCCAGTGTCTTCACATCGTGTTCCAGCCAAATATTTCCTTCCTGCTGTGTGCAGGCATCACCCTGCCAGACAGCGGTGAGATCATTTCTCTTTGCTACCGGCATTTTCCAATCCTCCTTTTGTCCGTCTGTTTTCTCCCCGTGCCCTGGCACAGGATGCACACAGGCTGCAATTTCAGATCTGTTCTGGACATGAGTCCCTTCCATGCAGAGCTGGTGGGGGGGTCCCCACCGCAGCCCCTCCATCAAGCCTGTCCCTGTACCTGCTGCTCATCCAATGCTCATTGGACCACACAGCCCCTCTCCCAGCACCCTGCCTTCAACAACAGCCAGGTATGGGGGCAAGGAGAAGCACGCAGGGACAGGGTGAAAACAGGGTTGTACCCCCTTTATCGCCCCAGCAAACCTGGCCAGATGTCTTCGTATATTTAATGACGTGGGACTTTTCTTCCCTAAATGTTTCTAAGGGCTTCCTGCGGTGAGGCACCTTCTTGGCACTGGTGGCATTCTGCAGCGAGGAGCTTCACCACCCATCTCTGCACTGTCTTTTGCTTGTCGCAGTGGTTTCACCTGCAGCTCCTTTGCTGGGTGCTGTGGGAACGTGCTGGTGAGAAGGGCTGGCAGGGACTGGGTGGGTGCAGTGGAGATAAGCCCAGGCACCTGGGTCCCAACCAGCTGCTGGAGAGAGCAGAGGAATGTTGGGGCAAGGGACGTGCTGGACCAGCCTTTGGTGTATGAGGAGAAATATGGAGACTCAGAGCCAATGGCTGCAGTGCTTGCTGGTGATGTGAGACTATCTTCTCTATTCGTCCACCTCATGCTGTTCCTTTAAAACCTTAAACCTTTAACAAGTCTCCTTGCTCTTCAGCTGTACCTCTCGTCCTTCTCTCTCCCTCCCCTGCTTAGCCCATGTCCTTGCTGGGGCTGGGTGACCAGACCTCGACCTCTACCCATCCGAGAAGGTATGGGTACAGCTTAGATTTGCATGGTTCCCCACTCTTCTCCTAACTTCCCATACTGCGTCCGCCACCTTTGGCACCTGCTGCACATGGATGAGATGTTTTACAAGATGTCTGGTGGCACAATGAGCTCCCTGGGTGATCCTCCTCCCTTTTTCTCTCTCTCAGACATTCAGTTATCCAAGTGAGGATCTTCCTCCCTAGCCTATGGCAGCCTGTCCCCTACAAGCTTAGATGAAGACCCTTCTCAGCTGACCAGGGGATGTCCAACATGCATATCTTGTTGATTCCTCCACAAACAGTACTTCTGAGGTGTGATTTTCCTGTGCAAAAGTTGGATTCAGTCTCCCCTGTGACAAATTTGTCCATACATCAACCAGATCAGCCATTTATTACAGCTTCTGTATCTGTCCTCACTGCATAGTAGATTTACTTGTCTGAAGTCTCTTTACCACTGACAACTCTTTAAAAGCCAGCATATTTTCTTCTCCTAGTCTTCTGGTGAAAACTAGAGGTAGCAAAGGCGAGTCTAAGGTGCAGATGACACGCTGCAGTGAAAAGTTTGAGTTTCATACCTGATTTACTTTGGATATGTCATCTCCTCTGTCTTACTACTTGCACTTCTGCATTGGTAGGACAGATTTTTTCAAGTGTTTACAAAAGAGATTGTCCAGGCTGGGGATCCACCAAAGCTCCTCCTCAGCCAAGGTGGATGCGAGATTTCGTCACGTTTCTATCAGCATGTTTTCTTTGAATACTCACTCCGAATTTCACTGGCTACAGGCTAAACATGTCCTAGTGCTAAATTCCTGCTCCTCGTGCTTTTGAAGAAAGGAATATATGTAAGTGCAGATGACATTCCTCAGAGTAGAGGAGCAAGGGGACAAATTCTAGTGGCTTCATTGTTTATCTTATATTTTGCCAGTTGACTTACCTGGGGTCATTTTACTGTTCTCATGTGGATGCAGGTTCAGCAAGTTTGAGAACTTATCTCTTTTCTAATCAGCTTCTTTAAACCGATTTGCTCGTGCTGGCTTCCATTTAGGCTTTCCCTTTGTAACGTTGTTTAGAGTTTGTTTGCTAATATCAGCTTAAGTGCTCAGAGTGAAGCTAAGCTGATCTTTGCAGACAATCTCTGTGCCATATGTGATATTTAATCCTCTTGACTTTCCATTTTTTCCCCTTTTAAATGCAACTGTATTGGATCGTCTGCAGTTCTCAGTGTAGCACTGGCTGTCATGAGAATGGCGATTTGATTTCAGCCCATGAGCCAGGTCCCACTTGCTGCTCAGGATCTGTGGACTCTTGGCCATCCAAAAGACCCAAGCCCATGGGTGCCCATCCAACCTGCCTGGAGCAACCATGTGTTAGAGCCTTGTGGATGTCCCTTTCTGTGTGACGGGCGCTGGCACCACTGTCACCAGCTGCCCGTATCATCACCACAGCAGGAGTCAGTCCAACGACATGCAGTCATCAGGTCTTGTCCGTCCATCTTGGATGATGCAGACTGAGACCATGAGGTTTCCCAAGTGCCACTGAACGTGGAACCTGGTGGGTGCCAGCCCAGCTGAGCCTTCTCCACCCTCCAGCCTTGGGTCAGCCCCTCCCCGGGATCTGGGTGATGGACATCGGCTCTCGACAGCACAGGCATAAACGATTTGAACTCCCACGGGTCAGGAGCCAGTCACCTCTAAATTGTCAATTACTGCTTGAAGACACCTCTGTGCTGGTCTGAGCCCCACAGAGGAATAAACACTGTTTTTTCTCTCTGTTTTTGGAAGGGGCAAATATAGCTCCTGTCCCCAGGCACTGCAGCGGCACAACAAGGGCCCTGGAGTCTTTTCAGAAGTTAAGACTGCAGAAGTTCAGAAACTTTTAATGACACCAACTGAGACCCATTAAAAGTGAAGGAAAAAACTCAGTGCTGCTGGGCAGCAAGGTGCTCTTTTGGCCACAGCCTCACAAGGCACTGGCATCTGAAACACAACTGGCTTTGGATGCTCCCACTTCCCAAGGTGTGGAAGGCTGTTGAAAGTGTGTGCCTATTTTCAACATGGATCATCTCAGGATGTGGCTTTATACCCTGGCTCCATGACTGGCTGACCCAACGCGGCTGATGGGAAGTGTCTGGTGGCCTGAAGGTGGGAAGCAATGTGGCTGGGGACTTCCCAAGCTGCACAGGTCAGCATCTCCTGAAATGCGTGAAGATGTGTCAGTTCCAGCAATGGCCAGTATCAGTGATGATGTGCCTCTTGGGGACAACACAGCTTTGGGGACAGGTTGTTATGCTGGTGCTGCCATTCAGAGCGGCCTCAGCAGCCCCCAGAATGGGGTAGCACAAACCTCCTGACATTCAGCCAAGGCAAATACAAAGTCCTGCGGCTGGGCTGGGCTAACCCCATGTGACTGGGCAGACTGGGCCTGTGGGAAGACGGCAGCATTGCAGGAAAAGCCCTGTGTCTCCATCAGGCAACAAGCTGAACATCAGTCAGCAGAGTGCCTTTGCAGCAAAGGCACCCAGATGGATCCTGGTCTGGGTTAGCGAAGGGCAGCCATCGGCTCGAGGGAGCGTTTGTGAGACTGCACTGGGAAAGTTGGGTCCAGTTTAGGACTCCCCAGTACAAGGAAGGCCCTGATGAACCACAGAGAGCCCAGTGGAGGACACAAAGCCAGTCAGGGCCTGGAGCACAGCATGAACAAGGAGAGGATGAGAAAGGTGGGCTGGTCCAGCCTTCAGAAGAGAAGGCAAAGGAGACATCTGGCTGCTGTCTCCACCTGCCTCAGGGGAGGACCTGGAGAAGATGCAGCCAGACTCTTCCCAGAGTGCTCAGCAGTAGGATGAAGGGCAATGGGCAGGAGCTGTAACATGGCAAACTCCAGGTGGACAAAAGGAGAAAGTTCTTCATCATGAAGGTGGTCCTGCACTAGAGCAGGTGTCCAGAAACATGGTGGGTTCCCCATCCTTGGAAGTATCCAAACTGAGGTGGACAAGTCCCCGAGCAGCCTGATTGAACTTTAAAGCTGGCCCTGCTCTGAGCAGGACCAGGACAAGAGACCTCTGAGGTACCTTCCAGCTGAAATCCTCCTGTGGCTCCCCAAGTCATGCAAGCGGGTCTGATAAAGAGGAACCCAGCTGAACACAGCCAGCTGAGCAGTGAATGCTCAGAGAAATTATTTATTCATTATTGACCACTCATAAATTAATTATAATTGTGGCCAATACCAGGGAAGATCATAGCATCGTAGAATGGTTTAGGTTGGAAAGGACCTTAAAGATCATCTAGTTCCAACCCCCCTGCCCTGGGCAGGGACACCTCCCACCAGCCCAGGTTGCTCCAAGCCCCGTCCAACTTGGCCTTGAACACCTCCAGGCATGGGGTATCCACAGCTTCTCTGGGCAACCTGTGCCAGGGGCTCACCACCCTCACAGGCAAGAATTTCTTCCTTATACCTGACCTAAATCTCCCCTCTTTCAGTTTAAAACTGTTCTGTCTCATCCTATGGCTCCCCTCCCTGATCAAGAGTCCCTCCCCAGCTCTCCTGGAGCCCCTTTAGGCACTGGAAGGAGCTCTAAAGTCTCCCTGGAGCCTTCTCTTCTCCAGGCTGAACAGTCCCAACTCTCTCAGCCTGTCCTCCCAGCAGAGGTGCTCCAGCCCTTGGAGCATCTCCGTGGCCTCCTCTGGACCTGCTCCAACAGCTCCATGTCCTTCTGATGCTGGGGGCCCCAGAGTTGGAGGAAGCACTACAGGGGGTGCTCACCAGAGCAGAGCAGAGGGGCAGAATCCCCTCCCTCAATTCCACTCCTAATTCCAACTCCACTCCGTGGTCTCAGTGTGCTTTCAACCCTCCCTCCTCTGCCCTGTGACCATACCCTGCACTGCTGCCAGATACCTGTCGGCAGAACAGGGAAAAGCCAAGGCTACTGTAGTGAAATGGAAGGAGGGAGACTTTAGGCTCCAGAATTCACTTGTGTGCACTGAAAGTGGGAAGAGGGGTTGAGTTGGAGGGGCAGAGACAAGTGCCACATCAGGGAGAGGTGCTCCTGTTTCTGGCCAGCGTCCCCATCGCTCTCCTCTCTCCAAAGATGTGCATGCTCTCAGGCCTCACTCTGAGCTTTGCAGATTGGTGCATCTGGAAGGAAACTTCCCTTCCAGAGGTGGAAGGTGTCCGAGCAGCAGTTCAGAGAAGCAACACACCTTACGCTTGCTAGAGCCCTTAAGTCACTCTTAAATCTAGATGAGCTTGTCTAGAAGAAACCAAGGTTATCCAGCAAAGCCAAGAGGTACATTCTTGGTTGCAAAAGTGGGGTAAACAAGCTAGAACGGGAAAGCACAGGCTGAAGAGCCAAATTCTCACATATTCCTGGACTCAGGCTCTTGCTTAAGGGTGTCTCTGAGCCACTTTGGTTGCAGACCCCGCTGTGCTACTCCAGCTCCGCTGCCAGACCACCCCTCTGGGTGTCTCTAGCTTCTAAGAATCATAGAATCATAGAATCGTCTAGGTTGGAATGGACCTTTAAGATCATCGAGCCCAACCATCAACCAAACACTGCCAAACCCACCACTAAACCTTGTCCCTAAGCACCCCATCTGTCCGTCTGTTAAACACCTCCAGGGATGGCAATTCCACCACTTCCCTGGGCAGCCTGTTCCAATGCTTGACAACCCTTTCGGTGAAGAAGTTTTTCCTAATATCCAATCTAAACCTCCCCTGGCGCAACTTGAGGCTGGTTCCTCTTGTCCTATTGCTTGTTACTTGGGAGAAGAGACCGACCCCCCCTTGCTACCACCTCCTTTCAGGTAGTTGTAGAGAGCAATAAGGTCTCCCCTCAGCCTCCTTTTCTCCAGGCTGAACAACCCCAGTTAAGAAGTTCAAAGACAACTTCAGTCCTGACCCCTGGAGGTTTGTGGCCCTCTTCGTGAGGATGCTGCTGTAGCAGCCCTCAGGGGGATGTCCACGGCCAGGCACAGAGCACAGGACTCGACACACCCTATTCCCTCACATTGTGCTTCCCTGCTCCCACAGCATCCCAAAGCACTGTGCCCGAGGGGCTGTGCGGAGCAATTATGGACTGTGCTGTAACGGGGCATCTTCTCCCAGGTGCCTCCCAGGAGTACATTGAAATCATTCTCTTGTCCCACACAGCTGGTGCTGCCAGGCACACCTGGTGTGAAGAGAGAAAGCATCTTCTCAAGGTAAGCCATGCAGATACGGGGTCACCGGTGTCCCCGACACCTGTGTGGGGTGAGTGTTGGAGGGCAGGACAGATGTAGGATCCAGGAGGGCAGGAGTCAGCCCCATGCCGGGGGCTGCGAGGCCAGCTCTGCCCTGCTCTGCTCTGTGCCCCTCTCTCACAACCAGCAGACGTGGGTCTCCTTTCAGTCCCTCCCATGGCCCAGCAGCCAGAGGAGTACCTGGGTGCCAGGTACACGTCTCAAAGTTCACAGCACCACAGCTCACCTGCTCACAGCATGGCAGGAGCCCTGCCCCTACTGCAAACACAGCTCTGCCCAGCTGCAGACATGTCCCTTGTTCACCCGTGCCACAGTCTGCTTCCCGTCAGTGCTCCCGGTCTGCCTGGGATGCGGGGATGTGGCTCTACAAACCCAGCAAGACCGTGGTTTTGGCCTGTGCTTCACACACAGCAGTGCCCCTCAGCTGCTCCACAGTGTACCTTGAGCTCACTTGTCTCCTATTAGATTTGATTGCAAATCAAATGTAATTTAATTAGCAGAAAGGCAAACAGACACTTCCAATGACCGGCTGATCATCCAGCTAATGACTATCAGATCAGCAGATTTAATTGCAAACCCCTACAGTTATTAGAAAATGAAACGAAGATGCCACTTGCATCCCAGTCGCACAACACCTTTGACATCTTCTTCCCTGTCTCACAGGCTGGAGGGTGATGCTGGGGACACACACAGTCTGCTGCAACTTATCCCTCCTGCCCCCTCCACCTCCCAGTGACGCAACTGGTGCCAGAGATGCCAAGCTGGTTTTCTGGTAGCCCAGGCTGTGGCAATGCCCTGGGGAGAGTGGATCCTGGGTATGCCCCTGGTTCTGGGGATGCCATAGGGTGCAGGGAGGGACCTGGGGCCGGGTGCCCTCCCCAGGGGTCTCACGCTGGGTTTGTCTGTACTAGGCATATAATTTTCCACCTCTGCTTCATTAAACCAACGCAAAGGCTCTGTGGACACCTACTTATACTTAGAACAGGTTTATTTTAGGTAAAGGGAAAAGTTTTCAGTGGTGACAAAGAGATTTAGGAAGCAAAACCCCTCCTACCTTAGCCCCATGATGTCAGCATTTTGGGCCCCAAACATCTTGAGAAGGCATCAAAGTGAGACCTTGGCTCCTTGTCCAAACCCTGGTGTATTATATCTAAGGAGAAGATTCCCATGTCAAAGTCATTTAGCTCTTGCAGGCTTGCCTGTGCCAGTGTTACCCACAGCAGTGTGCCCCAGCAAAGGGCTCTGTTCCCTGGTGCTGCAGTCATCTCTCTGCTCGGCTTTGCTTCTCCAGGCTGACCATGCTGCGCTGTGTCCTCTCCAATGGACTCTCCCCTCTCCAGACATCCTGGCAGCCCAGTTTGGCTTCCTCCTCCTCGAGTGAGCTCCCTGCGCGCCACTCGGCAAGGTCTCACTAACGTACCACAGCATCAGTATTTTTCCACATGGACTGGAAATCTTTCTGCTGTCTCCATGGCCAGTTTGTCACTCTGTGCCACACTCACGACTCACAGCTGTCCTGGGCTGACTGGACCACTGGGTCTCCAGCTGAGGACCCTGTAAGCAGGCAGACTGCTCTGTAGTCCCAGAGCTCCTGTGCCCACCTAGTTTTCTTTCTTTTTGTCTCCCTAAAGCTTTGCAAATCCCTGGTGCTGGATTCCTCTTCTCCCATCCGACACAGCCCCCATCACAAAGATGCTTTGTACCCTCGCTGCAGGAGAAGCAGCATTCATTTTTCCTGAATTCAGGTGCAGCCACGTTCCCTTCCCACAGCCCTGCTGACACGTAGCAAGCCTCTGAAGACTCTCCTCCCTCCATGATGCTGCTGTCCCTGTGCCCTCCTGTTGTCACCGGCCACCCTGCATTTGACATAAATTGTCACTGTCCTCCTGGAAAACTGGGAGTGGGCAATGTCTGACTTCCAGGGCACTGAACTGCGAAGCACTGTGGGGCTGCCTGTCCTTCAGCTACAGGGCTGAAGGGCGTATATTAATCTCATAACACTACAAGCAATTTTCCCAGTCTCTCTGCACTCCTTCATCTTTCAGTGCAGTCTTTGCTTACTGCTTTTCGGGCTCTTTTATTTCCTTGCAGACTCTTTCCAAATATCCTCCTTGGTGTATATACATTGCTTGTTTGCTAGGGGAGAAGCACTGCTCCACCAGCCTCTTCCTTGTGCTTGAAAGGGAGTTTTTAGCTGGGTTTTGCATCTTTTCTTTCACAAAATCTCAGCTCTTTTCTACGTTTGCATGCTTGACTACCCAAATCTGCCCAGCTGCAGTAACCAGCTCTCCTCACTTGATTTGTGCTTGTTCACAGCCGCAGCAACCAATCTGCTCCTATTGATCTTCCCATTTACGCAAAATGGCATTGACTCATCCCTACTCTAGCTGAAGTTATTTTCTCAGATAGCTCTTCTAAAAACAGCCTATTTTTCAGGAACAGGTACAAAAAAAAAACCCATCAGCTCACTTCATGCTGTGACCTGGTGAAGACACATGTGAGATGTCATACCCAAGGATATCTAGAATGACCATTACCGACAAGGCTGTGATTTCTAACACCACCACTCCTCCAAAGAGTTATTCTTCCTGGAAGAATTTCTCTCCTGGGGCTTTGTCCTCACCCCAGTCTGGCTGGGGGATCTGTGACAAACTCCCAGCACCGTCCAGGCAGACCTTCCTTTCCCTCCTTCCCAAGGCAATTTAGATCAAGGAAGATCTTTTGATAGTGCCTTTCAAAGTCTTGTGCTGTCCTACCCTTCCTCCTCACCTCCCTTTCTTGCCCTCTCCTCCTGTGGTCTCCATTGCCTCTGCTCTGGTCACAGCAGCTACTTCTCTGATCTCTGGGAACATCTGCTGCCATGGGTGTCTCAATGTAGTAATTTGAGTTCCTCCATATCAGCTTTGCATGAGGCCACAATCATTTGTGTTGTTTCCTATGGACCATCTGCTCTTCCTGAGCCAGAGGAGACACCAGCCTTTTGCTGCCTGTACTGCTCTCCCAGGTGATGCTCTTACCCCTAGAGGTGCTTCTGTTCCCTCTGTGGTTACACCCTTGTTTACCAGCTCCTACTCTTCCAGTGCATCCCAAACCAGGTTGGAGAGTACATGCCTCTCTTTCGACCTCCATTCCCTTTGTGGGTCAAAGCCTGACATTAGATCCCTGAAGGCTGCCCTTGTCTACCCTCATTTAACTGTCCCTGGGATCCTTACTAACTGCAGTGGTGAGGTCCCAACTCTCTCTGGTATCCTTCAGGTGACACAGAGTTGGGGGTTGCCTTGAGGATTGAAATCCCGTGGGCTGAGACCCGCCACCTGCCCCCTCAGGCATATCCCCGCCTCGAGCCCCTGGAGTGAGGTGTGAGGAGTGCCATGGCAGTGGCACAGCTTCAGTCCACCACATAGCAGAGCTCATGGCAGGGGTGAGTGCTCACCCTCCTTCTACCTGTCCTTATCTCCTCCTCCTCTGCCTGTAGATGAGCCCCGAATCCCTGCAGCCGGGAAATCTCAACAGCCCCACCATGTTCCTTCTCTTGGGGTTTTCCAGTGCCTACAGAGCACGGGTGACTCTCTGCCTGTGCTTCTCGCTCATTTACCTGGTGACGGTGCTGGGGAACCTGCTCATCGTGACGCTCGTCTGGCTGGATGCCCACCTGCACTCCCCCATGTATTTCTTCCTGGGCCACCTCTCCTTCCTGGACATCTGCTACTCCTCTGTCACCCTCCCTAAGATCCTCACAGACTCCTTCTCACTGCAGAGGATGATCTCCTTTGTGGGCTGCATCACACAGGTCTACTTCTTCCTTTGCTTTGGGGGCTCCAAGTGCATGCTCCTGGCTGCCATGGCCTACGATCAGTACCTGGCCATCTGCCACCCCCTCCACTACTCGTCAGTCATGAGCAAGAAGATGTGCCACTGCTTAGTGGCCGTTTCATGGCTGAGTGGCTCCTTGTCATCTCTGATCCAGGCCTTCCTCACAGCCCGCTTGCCCTTCTGCGGGTCCAACATGATTGACTACTTGTTCTGCGAGATATCCTTCTTGCTGAAGGCATCCTGCAGCCCGAACACTCCCCTCAACAAAGCCGCCTTGTATGCTTTGGCTGGGACTATTGCGATGGGCTCTTTCCTCCTTATTCTTGTGTCATATGTTCACATCATCGGGGCTGTCCTCCAGAAGGGAGCAGGGACGCAGAGGGCCTTTGCCACCTGCACCTCCCACCTGACTGTGGTGTCCTTCTTCTTTGGCGTGGGGGCCATTGCATACCTGGTGCCTCACTCCAGCAGCTCCAAGGAGATGGACGAGGCCCTCGCCCTGCTGTACGCTGCTGTGACTCCCATTGTCAACCCAACATCTACAGCTTGAGAAACAGCGAGGTCAAAGGGGCCATCAGGAAAACCCTGCACAGGGGGCTGTTATAGATGTCCGCGGCAGGGATGCAGCTCTTGGTGACCCAACACACGAGGGGTCTGGGGCTCCCGGTCGGGCGGTGCCTTGTGGTGCTGGTGGGGGCACAGCTGGCAGTTCCTCACTCTCCCTCACCAACGCAAACAATGCTCAGACCCATTACTGCCTGGTGGGGAGCCAGAGGCTCAGTACCCACTTCACAGCATCGTCTCCTTTTGTGCATGAAAGCCCCTAGCCCAGCTGGCTTGAACTTGCAGTGTCAGCTTCAGGAAGCCCACCACGATCCCAGGCAGATGAGCGGTGCCTCATCCCATCCCAGGAGTCGGGTACTGTCCTTCCAGCATGGCGCACTGCAGAGGTCTTCACCCTCTTGGACCAGTGGCAGAAGGATGGCACGCAATGTCCTCGGAAGACCTGAATAGACTAGGAGGGGATTTTGTAAAATTGCTAATTGCTTGGCCACAGGAGTTCTCCCGGTAAGTAATTCTGGGAACTTTTTTCCTAAGAAATAGGTATTGCCCAGGTAGAGAAACTGTACCGGCTTTGTTGTGACAGTACCCTTGGTAAACCTTATTTTTTTTAATCATTTATCTACACGAGGGCTTTGTCTGGCTTTCTAGAAAGAGCTTTTATTCCTAAACAGAGCCCTTTCCAAGGTGAAACACTGTGCAAATCACAGCAGTAATGCTTGGCTGTTTGCATCTCCTTTTAAGTGCTGGATAATCTTGTCTGGGCTGGACTTGCAGACACTGCAGAGCCGGATGTCTTTCCCCTAATGCAATAAAATATGTATAAGTAGGAAAACCATTGTCAGGGGATTGATCTTTGTAGTTTCAGGAGTCAAAGTTAAACCTGGGAACGGTGAGCTGCTTCCACATGAAAAAGGTGGCGATAAAGCAGGCGCGTGGGTGGTACCCGAGCGTGTCTCAGAGAGCAGATTAATCTGGCTCGTGACATGCTTTCAGGAAGGGTTCCAGGGCTCTCAGCATCACACGAAGCTGGGGAGGTGTTACCTGGTGGTCGTAAATAAATGGGTGTGAAAGGATGCTCTGACCACTGCTCAATGTGTGCAAGAAGATATGCCTACAGGAACAGTAAAACATGTCCGCCTTGGACCTTGGCCAAATATTGCATTGGGATTTCTGTACAAATAAGAGTCTGTAAGATTCCTACTTGGCAGAAATAATGGGAACTGGTTTTCTGTGATTGGAAATACCCTTGCCCCTGATGGAGCCAAGGGTTTCCCAGTAGAAACCCAACGTGCCTTATCCAGCTCAGGTGAGGATACACGGTATGGACCAAGGGAGCTTGCATAAAGACCAGCAGCATCACTAGGGATAACAGAAATATATACCTCTTTTATCAGGCTTATCCGCCAGGGAAGATCACTGCTTTCTCTAGAGCAGTGGTCTTCAAAGTGGGGTGCAGAAAGAAAGTATTTTTGGTACCATTAATAAATAGAGTAAAATAAAATAATATTTTAAAACTAGTGTTTATTTAATCCTTATTTCATCCTTTTCAGGTTTCTATTATTGTGTACATAGACACAATTTATGAATAAATATACCTATATTGGGGGTTCATACTCAAATGTTTTTCACTGATGAGGTTGTGTGATTAGAAAATTTTGGAGAGCACTGCTCTACAGCACCACATCTGAGCAAAAAGGAGTCTCAGGGAGTGAAGCTTCACCCACAGCAAAGGAAGATTTAGGGATGAAATGGGGATCACTTATGCAGACAGGACATGTGCAGCCCCTGGGACTGGGCGAGATGCACCCCAGGGTGCTGAGGAACTTGTTTGGGGCTCCCCATCACTCTGCAGCCTCTTGTGTTGAACCCACGGAAACCATCGGTGGGGCAGAAGCTGGCAGGGAATTTCTCTCCCCCTTCTCCCTCCCTTCTCATGGAGGACCCGGGGGATCGCTCTGTCTCATACCTTGGCAGGAACATGCCATTCGGCCGCAGGCAGGGAGAAACCCAACTACCGATGTTATCTCGGCACCGGCCATCACACAGATGGGGAAAGAAGAGGGGTTTGCTCTGCTGCCCCTGAGGATCTGGTCACAGGGATAAAAGCTTGGAGGTGCCTGTGAAGCTCATCTTTCTCACAGGTGTGCTGAAGATGAAGGTCATTTTCTTGCTCCTGGAGTTGACGCTTCTGTTGGTGCTTCAGGAAAAAATCCTTCTGAAAGAATGTTTTGATGGAGAGAAGGTAATGCCGCTGGAGGGAGTTTTCCCGTGGTGGAGTATGGGGAAGATGCCTTGCTTGTACACGGTCTCCCTGAGGGAGTCGAGGTCAGACAAAACCCACCTACCTGTTTTTGCAAGGACCCCAGTTCCTGCTGTAAGTCAAAGTCCCTCAGGCCTCCTGGCATTTGACGGCATGATGTTTGGATGCTTGAACACTTTAGTGGGGGAGTCGGTGAGCTAGTGAGGGTCACAGAGACGTGGGTTTGGCCAAGTGAATCTTGCATCTGGTTAGCTCTTTATGGCAGACCACTGCTCAGCCTGGCAGAAGAGATGCTTGTCCACCCATAAGCAGCTGGGGCAGAGGAGGGAGGGGGAGTTTCTGCTCTATCCCCAAATCTCTCCTTGCTCTGCGTATTAATCAGTGCAGAGCCATTCTCTCTAGCTGGCTGGGAGGTGGCTTACCATTGCCATACCTTCCAGCTTCAGCTGGATCAAAGACCTCAAGAAAAATAGGAAGATGTCTCCAAGCACCATATTTCACTGTGATGGTGAAGTATTTATAAAAACTTTTAATTCCTGGGTAAGCATCAGTGCAAAACTTCTCGTTTGGCATGGCTTTCACCCAGAGCTCCTTTCCTTGCTCTTCACCTTGATTAGTTCTTGAGTTCTTCATAAAACACCGAAAGGAAGAACTACATGGGTCCCTGGGGGATGGCTGCTTCCCATCCTGGTGACACACACGTGATGACTGTGCACGCAGAGCTGTCAAGGGCTGGTCTCTCTCCTCCAACCTGGAATGGTGATCAATCAGCTGTAGAAAAAGACAGCAGACATGGCAACAACTGCCATGTGGCTGGAGACCTCAAGAGGTGAGACCAGAGGAGCTGCTGCACTAGAGATCTGCGCCCAGGCAGGTGTCCAACAGCGGTTCCTGCTGCTGATTTGGACTAGAGGTGTAGCTGAGTTTGGCAAAAATGGAGCAAGGGACTGTGCCGGGAACCCTCTGGCCCGTGGGGGAGGTTTGCTCCTTTGGGTTGCAGGTAAAGTCAGAGAATTAATTCATCCCTGCGAGTTTGTAAAGCACCTTCAAGTGGACAGCATCAGGGACTAGAGAAGCATCACTAAACCACAGAAATTAGACAGAAACACCTTTGTATTTAACCTACCTTTACTAGTGCAGGACTGCCTCCAATCCCCATTCTGGGACCATGTTTGAGAAGTGAGGCCAAAATCAACTGCGCTGCTTCTCAGTGGAGCTGACTGATGTGGCTTCACATGCTTTAAAGACCTGATGAGAAAATGAGTTTCTTCTTTNTGCATTCAACCCATCAACCCAATTAATTGGGTGATGACCCTGTTCCTCCTAGAAAGGTGGAACCATCTTGGTTAAAAGACAATGAGAGATGGAAATCTTGACAGCTTCCTCCCAGCCACCCCTGACATTGCTAATTATACCTTGTTTCTAATTGGAATTGCCTGAGCTCAAGCCCCAGCTGCAGCTTCATGCCTCCCCCAGAAGCTGCTTGGGCTGGAGCAACAAAATGACCTCTTGAGCTGCTTTTGGAGGAGGGCCACTGGGAAAGCTGAGAGCTTTGCATGCCATCAACTGGAGTCCAATAGTATTTATTTGCTTTCCAGACCTGCAGGGTGAAAGCAGAGGATAATGGTCCTAAAAAAAACTGATCAACCTGGTCAATACGCAAACTCCCATAAGTACCAGGGGACCACGAGGGCAGAGATGGGACCTGAGCAGGGCTTCTCCCCTCCTCCCAGAACCATGGCATGAACATGGATGAAAGCTATTCCCCACTCTGTAGGCAGCAGTTTCATGTACTCCCACAAAGCGTATCATGGGGAGGTAGGGATTTCCATGCCGTGTTCCCTGGGCTCCCCAGACCAGGGCCCTTCAGATAACTGTGCTGCCCTGTGAACATCTCTGCCCAGGCACAGGGATGCCTATCCCAGAGCCCAGCCCAGCCCACGCAGCCCCCAGCTCTCCAGCTTTCTCTGTGGAACATGCTGGAGTCAGGATTTGCGTGTGATGCCATCTGGGGCAGAAAGGTCCCTTTGCTGTGAGATGGAACATTGCAGCGTGTCCCAGGAGAGGCAGTGCAGTGTCTGTGAGCATACGTTGGTCTACCTCTGTACCCAGTCATCAGTGAGGGTCCATGCTGGATTAATTGAAGGAGAGGTTGTCTAGGAGCATCCTCAGAGACCCCCAACCTCCAGCATGTGAGATGCATGCTGGAGGACCTCAGCCTCTCTCAGTGCAGTTTAGTCCCAGCAGGTCCCCCATGGAGGGGTAAGATCCTAAAGCTTGCAGATTTGGGCTGTTAAAAGCATACTTTGTTCCCAAGACTAAATAAACAACTTTCTTCAGTCTCTTCAGGGCTCAGGAGCCCTGATGATGGTCCGGAGGAAAGAAGTGATTCTTCTCAGAACCATGGTAAGAACCGATGGCTTTAATGGGCTGCAGCCCCAGGTGGTCCCAGGTCCATGGGATCACCCTCAGAGGGAGACATCCCAGTCCGGGGGGCTGGAAGTGACTGTGTCCCACGGTCAGGAGAGAGGCACAGGCGGTCCTGGGGACAAGGCTAACATGCAATGGGGTCCCATGTCGTGCCAAGGTGGAGGCAGTGGAGATGGATGGGGATCTGGAGGCTGGCAGGGAGGCAGAGAGAGGCACTTCAGGCACTTGGTCAGGGGTGCACAGAGGTGCACAGGAGTTGCAGGAGGTGATGAAGAGGGGTAAGAGATATACAAGGGGAGCAGTGGAGGGGTGCTGGGTAGGTGGGGTGCAGAGAAGGGGTGTATGGGATGCTGGGTACAGGGGCTGTGGGGTGTAAGGAGGGGTGCAAGGTGTGTAGGGTGGAGGGGTTTGCATGTAACAGGGGCAGAGGAGGAGGGCAGGGTGAAGCCCAGGCAGGCAGGACATGAGAAAATATGTGGCAGCCCAGTGGTGCCTGAGGCTCCAGGACCTGCTGGAGCCCTGTGCATGAGGAGGGTCAACCTGCATCCCAGAGGGAGGGGATGCCCCAAGCTCATCCCCTCCTCAGACCACATCTAAAACAACCTCCCCCCCATTTTCTCCTGCAGGGAAAGATCTCACCAGCTGTAGCCTGGCTGATAGGGACTACTCCAGCCACACCATCCTCTGGCAATGCCAGGGGCTGAGCATTGCAGAGCTGTTTCTCTACAGTAAGTGTCAGAGGAAACACAAAAAGGCACAGTGATGCCCAGGGAGGCAAGGGACGTGGGGGTCAGACCCTCCAACAAGCCCCTACCAGTGGGATGGGAGCTGCTGGACAGTTTGTCCCACTGGTCCGGGGGTGCTGGGGGACTGGGTGCTCTGGCAGGGCTGTATGGGACCCCCAAAGTGCTCCTGGTGCCACCCCCATGATAGGAGGAGGTTTGGGGACATTTGGCCAGGCTGCAGCCACATCTCTGTCCCTGAAGGCAGAGACTGCAGTGAAACCCAGTGTGACAGAGAAAATCAGAGGCACCGTGAGCCAGGCAGGCCTTTCCAAGGAGCAGATGATCGTGCTGCCCAAAGCCGATAAGAGCAAACAGCAGCCCCTGTCCCTGGGTCCTCCTCACCCAGGGGTCCCTGCACTCAGCTCTCGCATGGAGTGCAGATGTGGTGAGAGGCAAAGGGTGATTTTTGGCACCTTCCCATGGCTGCTGCACTGAGGACCACAGGGAGCACAGCTGAACAGCCAGGGTGGCGGTGCCCTGGGCTGTACTGCGCTGGGGCAGGCTCAGCCTGGGTGGGCAGTGCATGGGGTGGGAGACAGAAACATTGCAACCAACTGGGGTCCATGGGGGATTTTATCCTGCAGCTTTCCTCAGTGCCACATTACTCCTCGGGCTCCCCTCTGGAGCAGATGAGTTTCATCCCTTGCTGTCTTTGCAGAGGAGTGCACCCCACCATTGGAGCAGGTGGGCCAGAGCTCCAGCTTTTCCATCCTCAGGCTGGGACAAACCTGCAGCGTCTTCCCACCCTCCCAGATGGAGGCTTGGGCACAGGGAGTCCCAACACAACTGCACAAAAGCAGCCCAAAAGTGACCCCCAGCCTGAAACACCATTCTGGGGAGAGGCTGAGCACAAAATAAAGACCAGAAAAACTACTTTTTAAATTTTTTTCTCCCTGCAAAGTAAATTGTAAGATCTGAAACTCAGCATTAGCAAGAGATGTGGCCTCAGCCTGAGTTTTGGGAGGTTGGGAACCAGTCAAGGGGTTGGGAAGCTGTCTTCAATGGGCCGGACCCTCGGAGCTGAGGCTGGACTTGTGGCAAGCAGCAAGCACCGCTCCGGAGAGAGGGAATGGGATTAGGGCATCCCGGGAGAACTCAAACTCAGGAGAGCAGGTCCCATCTTGCTGCCGGCCCTGCTCACCCCCGACGAGTCAGTGCTGGAGGATCCAGCTCATCTCCCTGCTCCACAGCCCCCAGTCCCACCACACTTGGGGCTGGCTCCCGTGGTTCCCTTCACCTCCCTACCCATCTCTTGCTCCCAAATAGAGACCAGTATCCTGTCACATGCTGCTGGTATCCCCACAGAGGTGCTTCAGGCTCCCAGACATCTGTTGTCTGGGTTAGGGACCATGGGGCAGGTGTCCCCTCCCCACCTTGCCATGACTCACAGACTCCCCTGGACACACACCAGTGCCCTTTCATTTGCTCCCACTGCTCTTGCCTGGCTGCAAGCTTGACGTACACACGGGGAAGCGATTGCACCACCATCCATCCCACCTGCCTGCCCCCCAGACCCATTCACCCGGGTGCCCCCGCTCAGGGCTGCCCTGGTCCCAGCGCTCCTGCACTGGCCCGGTGCTTGCTGGGTTTGCCTCTGCACAGATCCATCGCTGGTTTCCACCCATTTGCCATGGGTGGCTTTTGGTTGCTCCTGGCCACAGCCATGCTGCAGACCTGTGAACACAGAATCACAGAAACACAGAACGGTTTAGGTTGGAAAGGACCTTAAAGATCATCTAGTTCCAACCCCCTGCCCTGGGCAGGGACACCTCCCCCCAGCCCAGGTTGCTCCAAGCCCCGTCCAGCCTGGCCTTGAACACCTCCAGGGATGGGGCAGCCACAGCTTCTCGGGGCAAACTGTGCCAGGGGCTCACCACCCTCAGAGTGAAAAATTTCTTCATGATATCTAATTTAAATCTCCCCTCTTACAGTTTGAAGCCATTAGCCCTCTTCCTATCACTCCATGCCCTTGCACAAAGTCCCTCTCCAGTTTTCCTTTAGGCCCCCTTCAGGTACTGGAAGGGGCTATAAGAACCTTCTCTTCTCTGGGCTGAACAACCCCAACTCTCTCAGCCTGTCTTCATAGGAGAGGTGCTCCATGGTCAGCTTTGTAACTCCTCACCACTGCGGATGTGGTCCCTGTGTCCTTGCCCCCACCAGAAGCCAGTCCCTGGCCCTGACACCAAGAAGGGGAACCCCCAGCAGCTATGGGGCTCTGGAGAGCCAGCGGTGGGGCAGGGGCACCAACCACCCCATTGAGGGTGCACAGCCTTGGCAGGGCCAGGTGGGCTGCGGTGCCTGGGGACCTGCCCTGTCCCCCTAGTCAAGGGGTCCCAGCCAGACCCTGCCCTGGAAGTGCGGAGCCCTGGCCATGCGATGGCACCCTCACACTGCACAAGGGCACCCGGCCAGGAGCACCAGTCCCCTGGGTGCAGCCGGAGGTGCTGGGCTGGTGACACATGGGGACAGGATCTGGCAGGGACTTTGTCCACCGACTGAGGTTGGCCTCTCTGGCACTTGGTGACAGGGACAAGGCAGGGCAGAAGAGGAGCTCGGCCCTTTCAGAGTGTGTTGAAATCACTGAGTTTATTAGGGATTTGTATCAGCATAAACAGGACTAGTTTGTCCCAGTAACCCTTTGGTTTGGCCCAGTATCCATCCCAGTAACCCTTCAACCCTGCCTTCCTACACAGCAAAAAGCAGCAGGCTAAAGATGTTACTGGCCCAGACGGGGCACTTGCCTTGGTTCTCCCAGCACCATCGCCTGGTGCGCTTGCTGGTCCCAGAGGTGAGTGTTAAAAATTGAGAAGCAATTAATGAGTACACAGCTCCAGCAAATTAGAGACCAAAGGAAATGCAGGGTCTTCCCTTTGTAAGTAAAATCCCGGGCTTTCCCAGACAGCTGGCAGCAGCGAAAAGCCAAGGAAATTAAGGAAGAAAGAAAATTTTGAGAGACATGTATTCTGCTGGAGGCAGATGACAGGGCTGCAAAGAGCATTGTCCCCATGGCTGTCCCCATGTGCTGTGAGCCATCCCTGCCTGCAACTTCCTGCACATCCTTGGTGGCAGAGAGAGCCATGGGCAGGCGACAGCCCCTGCCAAAGCCCGGCCCCGTGTCCCCGGAATGCTCTACCCCTGGCCGCTCGCTTTCGGCAAACCTTGGAAAGCCACGGAGCAGGCTGACAGCCTGCCAGGGCACCGCTGACGCTCTAACGGGGCTCCTGCCGCGAGCGCTGTCGGCTGGGGCTGAGCCCAGCCACGTAGCAGGGCACCGGCCGTGGGAATCCCTCCACGGAGAATTAGGGACTGAAATGGCAGCACATGTTGGCCAGCGGGATCCCGGACAGCGGGTCCCGTTGAGCATCACGTCGTCTCTTGCCCGTGCCAAGGTCTCGGGCCTGTGCCCGGAGCACGGGGCTGGAGATCAGCTGCCTGAAGTTTGCAAAGCTGCCCGTCTCAGCACCCCCTGCCTCGGTGGGGGAAACCCTCGTGCAGCCCCGAGCAGCTCTGCAGCGCACAGTGACAGTGCGGACAATAACCTGGGATCCCTGCTGGACACAGCGATTGGCACGACCGGGGTGTCTGTGGGGCATTCTCAGGGCTGGCAGCTGTGGAAGCACATCTCCACCGAGCACCGCTGTCCTGCGGCTGGCTGGGATATTCGTGCTTTGAGGAGGACCCAAGGGTTGAAAAACAAACCTTACAGAGGTGAGACTAACCCAGTGTACGTGAAGAGGGTTCGGAAGGGAGCTCACTCCATGGGGACCCGGGGATGTGGCTGTGACCAGGAAGGGAGGAGGTGTTTTGGCCATGCATGGCTCTATCCAAAGCCGGTGGCTGCAGCTGAGGTCTGACAAACTCAGGACTTGCAGTCAGGTGCCGCAGCTGCCCGGCAGGCAAGGACACGACACCTCCTACCATCAGCCCAGGCATTGTCCCAGCAGAAACCTGGCCTGCATGTGGGATTTCTCAGCCCCTTGTCCCCAGTTCATGCTACTTCTGAGGGGACTGGAGCAGTAACTGTGTCCCAACACCCACCAGCTTCCCTTGACCTCTGTTCCTGGAGCTTGGCAGAAAGAGCATCTCTACTGCCCCGTGCTCCTCACCTCTCTGCCGCCCCATGCTCCTCACCTCTCTGCATGCAGGTTGCATTTCTGCTTACGGGAGTTCATGTTACCTGGTCGGGGGGGAAGCAGGATAAGCCTCATTACAAAAAACGCTTAAAGGACCTTAAAGTAATTTTTAAACAGATCTATTTTATATTTCCTTCAGTGCTTATCTTTGTAGTATTAAAGACTGAAAAAGTAAATTATCTCGCTCTGTGGGATTTCATAGAACTTTATTTTTCTTTCAGCTTCTTGGAATCTTTATTTCTGTCTCACTGCTTTTTTTTTAATTGGTGAAAATACAGCGGGGGGAAATATTTTTAAAAGGTAGTTAGGCAATCAGTGTTTACACTGGTTAAAGTAAGATTAAAGTGCCATCACTTCTCTACAGCTCTTGCAGATCGTCGTTTCTTATTTTCGCACAGGTGCTGTTAATGGCATTGTCATAGAGGACTGTGACTGTGGCTCACTGTGACTGTGACTGAGATTTGTGTTGTATGCCCTGCTCTGCCGATAGCTCTAAAGACTAAGGGATTAAAATCTAGAATACGTGACAAGGAAAGGCGTTATACCAGGAAAAATTTCTTCACCAAAAGGGTTGACAAGGACTGGCGCAGGCTGCCCGGGGAAGCGGTGAAGTCACCATCCCCGAAGGTAATTAAAAGCCGGGTGCTGAGGGACGCGCTTGAGCGGTAACTTGGCAGTGCTGGATTAACGGTTTGACTCCATCATCTAAAAGGCCTTTTCCAATCCAAATTATATCCATAATTCTATGACAACCCCGGTTTGCAGGGCCCCGCTGCGGGGATGCTGGCGGGGATGAAGGCTCCAGCCGCGATGCTGCAGGAGGGGCGGGGCGGGGCCCGGCGGGGGG
>VZSZ01007041.1:171417-185062 GCA_013398815.1 Ibidorhyncha struthersii | reverse complement strand
TGGCCACCGCCGGGCATCGCCGGCCCGGCCCGGGCAGGGGCAGTCAGGGACCAGCCGGTGCCCTCCTGCCTGTCCCCTCCGCCCGGTGCCTCTGGGAGAGGCCTTAAATCGGCCCGACGTGTCCCAGCGCCGGGGCTCGGCCCGGCTGGTTCGAGGGAGCGCCCCAGGGAGGCTGCTTTAGAGTGAGAAAGGTGGTTTGGGGGACTTTAGGAAGCAGCTTTCACTTGTGCCGACGATGCCGTTCGGCACTCCCTCCTACACGATGCTGAAGCCCGGCTCGGGGGGACGCACGGGACAGACAGCGCGGCCCCCCCGGGCCTCGCCCCCCCCGCCCNCCCCGCGCCCCGGCCGCGCGCGGCCCGCCCCCGCCCCCCCGCCGGTGCCGGGAGGGGGCGTACGGGGACGGCGGCCGTTTCCCCTGCCGGGGCTCCGCGGGCACCGACCGCTGCCGAGGCGCGGGCAGAGCCAGTCCGGAGGCGGGGGGTGGCAACGGTAGTTATCCGCGTGACTGGGAGCTGTATTTTGGATTTGTTTAAAATATTTTTAAATCTTGACATAACATCAGCCCGTCCCTCCCAGGCAAGCGCCTCGGGGGTAGCAGTGGCTGATGATGGCGGGGTTTGCTGCAAGGTTCCTGCGAGCTGCTGCGGGTGCGTTGGGTAGGATTGTGCGAAGGTGTGCCGGGTAACATGCCGTGGGGAGTCAGGAGCTCCCACGCACGCCACGATGGGAGCGTGGGGATGCGCGTCCGCCGGGTGACCGCCTGCCGCGCTCGGTTGGGGTCAGGAGGAATGGTTTTCCCCGGCTGAGGTGGGGTGAAGGTTCCCCGTGGCGGGGATGCTCCGGGCTTCTTACTGCCCATGTACGCCGGGAATTAAAAGCCGAGATTTCGTGGCAGGAGGGACGCCTATAAAATCCGAAATTGCACTGCAAATATGGAAATTGGGTAAAAGATTGCAAAATGCCTCCGCAGCAGTTGACGGCTGCGCTGCAGGGAGGAAGGGAAGCACCTCGGTAAGCAGCCTCCCAGAAGAGAAAGGGTGTTTTTTGTGCGTGTGTGTGTCAAAGTGTTTGAATCCCATTCGAGTCACGGGCGGTTTAATCGGTCGCTTCATCTGAGCCATCTCACCTGCCCTGGGCACAGGCGGGAGAGGGGCTGGTGAGGGGCCGCCCTGAGCCCGAGAGCCGTGGGGGAGTGGGTGCCCACGCCCTGGGTAGGGGAGCCCATGGGGACATGTCGTGGGGTGCTTGGGAGTGGGGCGAAGCTGGGCCCATCGGCAAATGCGTCCATCAGTGCTGCCTCTGGTAAGGCCACGAGGGTCTGAGCCTGGGGGCAGAGGGATCATTCCCAGGACACAATAGAGCAGATCAGGAGGTCAGGGTGCTCCCGGGACCTGCTTTCTGTCCCCATGTCCCTGTGCCACGGTGTGACCTGGGCGGTGTGCTGTGGTCGGGGTGGCTGTCCAGGGTGTCCTGCGTGGGGCAGGGAGGGGTGGATGCGTTTTAGGGTCCCTGAGCAGAGCCCCTTGTGAACAAGGGATTGGGGAAAACCCTTCTGCCACCCACCCCATCACTCCAAGGACCCCATCGCCTGGAGGGGACAGTGGCTAGTGGGTGTTGGCGCTGCCACGGGCTCAGCTGAGCCCTCTCCTCCCTCACCCCGCTCTTGGCAGACCCTGGGCGTGAGTTGTCCCCTCTCAGTTTATCTCTGCCCCTGCCAGGATGCACCAACCTCGGAAGAGCTGGAGCAGTTCGCCAAGGACCTCAAGCACAAGCGCATCATGCTGGGCTTCACCCAGGCTGACGTGGGGCTGGCTCTGGGCACCNAGGCCTGGGGGGGGGGAAGGAGCACCTTGGCAATGCACATTTGTGCTCCTTAACGACCTGCAAAGGAGGCGGTGAGCACCAGCCCCAGGACTCCTGGGGCTCCCCAGCCCTGTTAAGTACTCAAGCTGGAAGAATTTGATAACAAGAAACTGGTTTGAAATAGCTGCAGCTTATTGAAGAGTGTTTTGGTGCTTTAAATGCCTTTCATGGTCCCCCATCCCCAGGGACAGGGGATCCTAGAGGGGGAGGATCCGGGGGGGATCTTGGTGGGGAGGACATCATCCCCGGTGCGGGGGCAGGAGCGGTGGGTGATGCCCTACCTGCCTGCGCAGGGAAGATGTTCAGCCAGACGACCATCTGCCGCTTCGAAGCGCTCCAGCTCAGCTTCAAGAACATGTGCAAGCTGAAGCCGCTACTGCAGCGTTGGCTCAACGAGGCGGAGAACACGGACAACATGCAAGAGGTACGGGAGGGCCGGGAGTTGGGGGCACCGCACACTGCCAAGTGATCAATATGCAGCTTCTCCCTTTTACACGTGCTTTTTGGGAAAGAAAAACGGAGCAGCGTGGCATCCTGCTGCCATGGCTTCAGTCTGGTTGTGGGGGGAACCACTGGGTATCGCCTTCTACCAGGCTGAGGGAGCCCAAATTCCCCCCCAGACACCTCGTGACACCTGTGGCAGCTCCTGTCTCAGAACACCTGGGTCCTGCTGGAGCCTCACATGAGGTGGAGGTGCAGCTTGCTGCTCCCTGGGGAGCCTGGAGGGATGCTGGGAGGTGTTGTGTCCCCGTGTTCCCCGCCTACACTGCACCAGCTACAGGCACTGCTGGGACACTGGGAATAGCCCCAGTTGCAGCAGGGTGACAGTGGACAGTCACAGAGACAAAGCCTGTCCCCATCCCTCCCAGACCTCTGCAGCCAGTCGCGCGTGTGTGGTGGGGCATTACCAGCCTGTGACCAAACTTGTGGCCTCTCTCGTGTTTCCAGATGTGCAATGCGGAGCAAGTGTTGGCCCAAGCCCGGAAGAGAAAACGCAGGACCAGCATCGAGACCAACGTGAAGGGGACGCTGGAGAGCTTCTTCCGCAAGTGCGTGAAGCCCAGTCCCCAGGAGATCTCCCAGATCGCCGAGGACCTCAACCTGGACAAAGATGTATGTTGGGACGGTTTGCAGGGTGGGTGCCCGAACAGCTGCGGTGTCTGAGCACCCGCATCAGACCAGTTCAATACTGGGAGCTGTGAGAGAGCAGCAGGGGCTGATAGCCACCATCGGCCTGTCCGAGCCCAGCCTGGGGAGGAGCTTGGCAGGGAGGGTGCTGGTGGGTCGGGGTGCTGTGGAGATGCCACCAGCAGAAGGGTCTCCTTGTCACCTGCACATCACCTCAGCTCACCCCCCTCACCCTTCCCCATCTCCCCTCCCTCGCAGGTGGTCCGGGTCTGGTTCTGCAACCGGCGTCAGAAAGGCAAACGGCTGCTGCTGCCCTTCGGCAATGAGGCAGAGGGAGTGATGTACGACATGAACCAGTCCCTGGTGCCCACTGGCCTGCCCATCCCGGTGACGTCCCAGGGCTACAGCCTGGCACCCTCCCCACCCGTCTACATGCCACCCTTCCACAAAGCTGAGATGTTCCCTCAAGCGATGCAGCCTGGGCTCTCCATGAGCAACAGCAGCCACTGAACCGGGGGCTGCGGGGGCCGGCAGTGGTGCCGGGCTGGCTTGCTGGGGGCAGCTTCACGCTGAGAAGGCACGGGCACAGGCACGGCCCCGCTCCCAGGGCCTGCCTGGGCACTCGCCGGGCTGCCTTGGGGCTTTGGGGATGTGAGGGGCAGAGGAAGGGCTGGGAGCCTGGCATGGGGATGGTGCCTGCTCTCTGCGATTGCTCCCAGCCCTTCCCAGTTATGAGTTTACTGGTCCCAGCAGTGTCGCCCCCCTCCAATCTCTCCTGGGGGGCAGCTGCTCCTGCCCCACTGCACCCTGCTGAAGCCACATGTGCCCAGGGTGCTGAATGGAGCTGCCTGCGCCCAGCCCCAGCCCAGCCAAACTGCTCTCATGCAAGACCCACAAAAAAGTATTTTTTACATTTGTTTTTTTGGGGGGGGTGGTGGTTTTATTATTTTTTTTAAATGGCTTTTGGTTGTAGTTTTTTAAAAAGTAAAAATCTTTGTAGTGATTCCTAGTTTCCCAGGTGCCCTCTCCCTTATCACGTAGAGCGGGGCTGGGGCGCTGTGCCCAGGGCCGGGGTCCCCAGCAGCTCTGCCCACCCTCCCGGGCAGCCGGGGCAGGGCAAGCTGAGAGCCAGCGTGTGGGGCAGGAGGTGAGCCCTCGCGGCCCCAGCCACCCCTCACCCCGCCGTGCAGGAGAACTTCACCCATCCGTGGGCAGGCTGGCCAGGCTTGTTTTGGGGTGGTGGTGGGGGTCCTCCCTGGCCCTTGTGCTCAGCATCACCCCAGGTCCCCAGTGCCCTCTCCACTCCAGCCGTTTTCCCTCTGCCCCAGCCTGGCTGCCCAGGGACCATCTTTCCCCAGGGGGCTGATACCATCCTGTCCATGCTGCTAGCACCCCCGTGCCTTTGAGCCTGCTGTAGTTGATGATGATTTTTTTATAATTTTTTTTTTTCTTAATCACATTCCCTCTGGCAATTAAATAAATCTCAGTTCTTTGGGGCATGAGAGCGAGTTAACCCTTTCCTTGCCTCCTTTGCATCCCTTCTCCTGCATGGTACCAGGCAGCCCGGCAGTGTGGGTTTGGCTGCGTGTGGGGGCACAGTGGGGCTGGACCGGTGCATCCAAATAGGGCTGACCCCGCTCTTGACTGCCTGCAGCCTTGGCCCACCATCAGGGGTGGTGGCAGCTTGGCAGCCCTGGAGGGACACCAGCTTGTAGGGGCTGTGCCCCCCAAAGCAGAGGTGGTCAGGAGTGGGGGGCATCTCATGTTCCACCTGGTTTGAGGTGTTTTTTCCATAGCTGCTTTTGGGAAGGGTGGAAGCCTAGCGGGATCTCACTTGCAGGCTGCTCCAGCCCCAGGGTGTGCAGGGGAGCCTAGGCTGTCCTCACCATGGGGCTGCCAGCGTGGTGCCGGTGGGTGAGGAATGCTCCCGTGTGTATGATCCAACCGAGGCAGACCCGGGTGGTGCCAGCCCAGCTGGGAGAAGCAAGTGTCTGGGGATGATACCCCAGTCGGTCTTCACGCCATCGCCTCTGCAGCCTGGTTTGCCACCAGCCTGCGCCCCTGAGGGATTTTTCCCCTGAGCAGAAGCATTGAAATGACCAAGCCTGTAGGGAAACTTCTGAAAAGCCCCTTTTTCAGTTTGGCTGTTAGTAAAAGATGGATTTGCGCTCGAGCTGGCCTCTAGCCTTGCTCCCCCGGGCCAGGCAGGAGCGGGGTCACTGCAGGCAGCTGCTTGCAGGACACCTTGGACCCTGCAAAGGCTCGGGGGGCACACCAGGGTGTGTGCCACCCCATGGGTGGGATCCCCTTGGCTCGCCCTGTTTCCCTGCTTGCTCCTTAGTGCCTGGGTGCCCAGGGCTGCGTCCGTGCCTGCCGGCAGGGTGGGAACACAGCCAGGCACGGCACTCACTGGAAACTGCCCCCTCCGCCCCCCCATGGCTGCCGGGCACTTTTGGTGGGTAGGCTGGGGGGTGCTGGATGCTGGATCAGTAGCAGAAAGCCTGGGAAGGATGTCACCTCCTTGACGTTTGCTTGTCCACATTTCCACCATCTGATTTCCTGTTTCAGAAAAGGCCAGCCAGGCAGGAGCCCCAGCACCCTGCGGGACCCCCAGGTACCTCTACCCCAGCACCCTGCGCAGGGGAACTCAAAGCCCTCCTGTTCCGTTTTCAGTTGACCCAGAAGACAAAATGGAACGGAAATCGGAAGCCACAGAAATCAGAAGAGCGTGGCATGCCCGTAACTGCAACCCAGCGAGGGACGCAGTGAAATGCCAGCCCAGGGCAGGAATGTCCCATCTACTGAGGGGGTGTCACCACACGCCTGTGCCCCACTGCACCCTGGGCACAAGGGAGCAGGTCCCAGAGGGCAGCAGGCAGCTTACAGGGTGGCAAGGGTGAGGTTGGGTGGCTTTGGGGCTGCAGTGAGGGAAACCAGGGGAAACCTGTGACAAAATAAGTCATTTATATCAGGGGTTGACAGCACCAAGTCGAGGGGCCCAGAGGAAGGCGCGGATGNAACCCTGACATCTGCACTGATCCCAGATGGGTGCTTCCCTCGGGGTGTCTGGGCATTGCCCCTGCCCAGGGCGCAGGGTGTGCGTGCTGCAGGGTGCCCACTGTGCAGGGTGTTCTCCATGCAGGGTGCCCACAGCGCAGGGGTCTCTCCATGCCAGGTCCACATGGTGCAGGGTGCCCACAGCGCAGCATGCCCTCCATGCAGAGCACCCACAGTGCGGGCTGTGTGCGCAGTGCAGGGTGTGCAGGGGCCTGGCAGTGCCAAGGGCACACAGAGAAGGCTGCTGGTGCCGCAGCGTGCCCAAGGGACCGGCTTTGCTCTGGGCTCACTGTGAGGCTCCAGATGCCACCGCCTCGCCGGCTTCCTGCCGCAGCAGGGCAGGCATGCTGACAGGAGAGTGAGAAACCACAGCATCCTTCTCTGCCTCGGCCGGGCACTGAGCAGGCTGAGATTGCTCTCGAGACCATCCTGTGTCCTGCTAGTCCTCACCGGCATGGTGACACCCACAACTCGAGAGTGGGGGTGTCGGGGGGGGAAATGGGTGCTGCTGAGCTGCACCAGGAAGTGGCGGAGCAAAGGCTGTGCTCTCCATCCCTGCTGCAGGGCGCTGGGCCCCCCCAGGCTGCCCTGAGCTTGGCTCCTCCACATGTCACCATGGGGCCACTGCCACCGGGGCTTTGCCACTCAGCAGAAGGTGCTGGGGGGACACATGGAGCGATCGCAGGGGAAGGTTGAGGAGCCCCGAGCACCCCCAGCAGCCCCCCTGGCCCTGCCCAGCCCCTGTGCTACAGGCAGAGCCTCTGCAGCACGCCGGCATTTATTTCCAGCGCACCCTCGTGAGGTAGGTCAACGTCGGTTCTGGGGGTGGGGGGATTAGTCCCGTTTTGCAAGAAATGAAGTCATGTGGAGTTGCTCAAGGTCCCAGTGTGGCAACAGCCAGGCTGGGAGGAGACGTCAGGGCTCCCACATCCCTGCCCCATGTCCTGGTCTGTAGGAGGGTGCCCCATGCTCCCCCCACCCCAGTATCCTCTGCTCAGCTGTGTCCCCAATGGTCCCAGCACAGACCAGCCACACGTTAGGTGTTGAACCAGCTCTCCAGGTCGGGATAGACATGGCCACGGGGCAGGCTGGGGTAGGCGGTGCAGATGGTGCAGATCCGCTCCCTCCAGTCGGCATAGAGCTTCACGCTGTACCTCTTCTGCCAGGCGAAGAACTGCTGGTAACGGCTGGAGTTCATAGTCTTCAGGAAGGTGGCCAGCTCTGCCAAGGAACCAAAGTCATCGACGTGAATGAAGGAGTCTGCAGGAATGAACTGCTCGTAGTTGGCCCGGGGAGGCCCCAGCACCACGGGCACAGTGCCGGCCATCAGCGCATTCCTCCAGAGCTTCTCGGTGATATAGTCCTGATGGATGGAGTTCTCAAAGGCCAGGTAGAACTTAGACTTGGACGTCGTTGGCAAGAGGCAGTCCTTGCAAAGAGGCTTTTTGTTTGCTTTCCCGTATATGTTCACGTGGAGGTACCTGGAGAGGTTTTTGTAGACTTCAGCTCTTCTCTGAGTCCTGTGGTAGTTGCTGATAACCCAGGACACCAAGTTGGTCTTTGGGGGGATGTTCACAGTGGCTGATAGGTTTGGCACAAGCTTGCCATAGGGGATGAAGATGTCCGAGTCCTGTCTGTAGGTCATCACCCAGTTGAAGGTCTGGTTCCATCCTGCTAGAGCTTTAGTGTTGGAGGGGGACTCCAGGGAAACCCACACCCAGTTCTGCCCTGGCAGCCTCTCCTTAGGCAGCCTGTCCCTGCCAGGCTGGAGTCTGGCATGGGGGAACACCACCACATTTGCCTGGCCCAGGAGCCGCCGCTCTGTGGTGAGCCAGCAGCCCGTGATGCCATACAGCTCACGGCAAACATCCCTGCTGATGTTGGGGACCTGCTTCGAGGGCCATTTCCACACCAGGACCACCAGTGGCTCAGTCTGCTTGGGAGCTTCTCTGGAGACCTCAGAGGGGTTGAGGAAGTACCTCAGGTTCCAGAGGATGGTTATAAACACCCCGGCAGTGATAATTGCCTTCACGCTGGGCCGGCCCCACAGCAGCCGTGGCATCAGTGATGCCCGGGGCATGCTGCTGTCACCTTCTCTGGTGACAAAGCTGATGCCTGGGAGAGAGGAGAGTCCACCAAGGACCGTTAGCTCAGCTTGTCAGGGGTGAGGGGTGGTGGGGAGGCACTGGGGAAGGAGGGAATGGAGAAAGGGCTTCTCCATAAAACCTGAGCCCTGGCTCCTCTGTTGGTCCCTGCCTCCCCCTACGGTCCCCCATGGACCTGCTGTCACCCCACAGTGGCCTTTGTGTCACCCTCCCATGGTCCCCAGTGTCCCTCCAGGGCAAGCAGAGATGCTGCCAAAGAGGGGCACAGAGCTGATGGGCAGCAGCCACCGTCCCCCCCACCCCAACTGCCTGGCACCGCTCCCCATTACATGCACGAGGGATGCGGCCCTCGGTACTTGCTCTGTGCCTCAGTTTCCCCACCTGACAAACAGCCGCAGTCCCCCTCCACCCTTCTCACTTTGCCTGGGGCGTGTCAAGCCTGAAAAGCATCCAGCCTTGCTGCAGCTGGGCTCTGAAAGGGGTTTGGGGGGTTGCAGGATGGGGCCACTCAGCAAAAGGCGAGGGACAACACCCTGAGTCCTGCCTGAATAACCCCACGGCGAGGTCCCAGCTACAAACTGCGGTGTCCCTGGGAGTGACTGGGAAGTCCGAAACCCCACTCACGGATGGACTGGAGTGTCCTGCCTGAGAAGCGCCCCTTCGCTCCAGCACCCCATATGGTGATGGCAGGGCTCTCCCCAGGCTCGGGGTGCTCTCCCCGGTCACCAAGGGCACTGGGAGCCCTAGCAGGCTGGGAGCTTGCAGCCTTGGTGCCCCAAACACTCGTATTTTATTTTCGGGGTGTCACAGATGGCCAGTGCCCTGCAGGCAGGGCAGGCAGAGCAGTGCACACAGGAAGCCATTTGGGGCTGCCACCCATGGGGCTCAGCCTGTGGGTACATGGGAACGTCGGCCATGAGGTGCTGGCCCTGCGACAGTGCCCATCTGCCTGCCACAGGCCTCCGCTGGTGGTGCTGTGCGTTTTAAGCACTGATGGGAACAGGGAAAGTGGCAGAGCCAGCGAGGGGGACACTTGGCTGGGCTGGGGCCTGGCCACCAGCTCAAGCCCACACAGGGGTGCTGATCCCAGGCGTGAGGCGCAGTGCCCGTGGGCCACCCACGGCATTCGGCACCGCAGGCAGTTTCCCTTTTGAGGTAACCTCTGAAAACACATTGGCTGCCTGAGCCCCGCTGCTGGCCAGGGCTGTGCGGGTTTCTCTGCAATTTTGGAGCCTCCTGGAAAGCAGTGCCCTGCTTTCCTACTCCAGCCACTGCAGCTTTGCTGCGAAAAATCCCTTCCCCTACCTTGTCCTGCTCTGTCTGTCCTGCTAAAATACACGAGCTAAGTTTAGGCTCCAGAAAAACCTGGCATCCAAAGCGGGGAGGGTTGGGAAAGTTTTGCCAGCTCCCTGCACTGCACACTAGTGTTTGGAGTCCCCCTGCCAGCTGGCCCCGGGCAGCGAGGATGCTGCCCCCATTTTCAGGATGCTCAAAAGGGGACACCCTGCTCCGGCGGTGCCCAGAGCCGACCCGTTTCTCAGTCCCTCTCCTCACAGTGGCCAGTGGTGCGGAGCTCAGACTTACCGGGGAAGGGCCGGCGTGGCAGTGTGCGAGGTGCTTGCGTGCGTCTGCCTGGGCAGCCGACGGCGCTGGGCTGAGGCACTCGAGGGCTTCCTCTTTTCTGTGGTTTTGCCTCGTCCTGGCCCCACAGCGGGTCCTTCCTGCTGCACGTGGCAGCTGGCACAGCCCGCTCCCAGCACTTCCCCTGTGCTGCCTGGGCAGCGATGCAACCCACGGCTGCGGTGCGTGCCCTGGGGGTGGGTGCACACCCATGGCCGCGTGGGTGCCCCACGGTCGGTGGGTACCCCGTGACTGGGTGGGTGCCCCGTGGCTGGGTGGACTCCCCATGGCCTGGATGGGTGCCCCACAGCCAGGTGGGTGTCCTCTGGCTGAGTGGGCATCCCATGGCTGGGTGGGGGCCTCATGTCTCATGCATGTCCCGTATCCAAGAGGGTGCCCCATGGCTGGGTCCATGTCCCACAGCAAGGTGGGTGCCCTGTGGCTGAGTGGGTGCCCCATGCCGTGTGAGTGTCCCATGGCTGGGTGGGTGCTACATGGCTGAGCATGCGCTCAGATGTATGGGTGCCTGTGGCTGGTGCATGCCCTGTGACTGCCCCATGGCTGGGTGCCGCACATGACAAAGCGCATGTCCTCTGGCCGGGTGCGTGCCTCATTCCACGGTGGGACGCTGTTGCCCAGTGCATGCCCCATGGCAGGTGCTGCCCCATGGCAGTGCCCTGGCACCCCTGGCAAAGGCTCCTGGTGCAGGTGCTGCTCACAGCTCTGTGCTTGTGCATCCCCGGGTGATTGTCCCACCAGCTTCCAGCTGGGCTGCAGCTCCCTGGAGAAGGTGCATGTAGCCCTACGCGGGATTTCAGTTCCCAAAAGGGGTTTCCCAGGTGCCACTTTTAAAAACAAGCCCAAATCCTGGCTCCTTTCTGCCAAGTGCCTCTCCCGTCCCAGCTGTCAGCCAGACCCCTGATGTCCAGGCCAGGCTGCAGTTTTGCAAGGTACCCATCCCCCATTTGCCTGCCGGAGCCATGGCAGTGCAGGGGGTAAAGCTGCCCAGCAGGGCTGTGCTGAGCCCATGGGACAGCTCTGCTAGCTGGCAGCTTTGTGCCAAAGGTCACCCCACAAACAGTCTTTTGCTGAGACCACTAATACATTATTGTTATTGTTATTGTTATTGTTATTGTTATTGTTATTGTTATTGTTATTGTTATTGTTATTGTTATTATAATCAAAAGCAGGCTTGTCGGGTCTGGCTGTGCACCCCTGGCACACACAGCTCCCTCTGAAATCACCCATGAGCAGCCGAACAGCGAGATGCTCAGTTGTCTCAGACTGGAACCAGGTGCTCCCTCAGCGTCTGCTGCCGCCCACGGCAGAGCTGGTGGGGATGGAGGGGGGCAGCAGCCCCAGAGACTCAGCCTGGCACTGCCACACATGGCCGTTGGCAATTCCCTCTTGACGGGTGCTGGGAAGGAGCCAGTGCCTTGCCAGGGCGTGTGTGCCGGGGGTTCAAACACCCTGCCCGCACTGGGACGGGTGCAGGCAGGGCCCTGACCTCAGCCTCGCCAAGGTGCCTCCTGTCTGCCACCCACAGCCTGGCTGAAAACAGGATGCCAGCCTGAATTTGGCTCCCACTGACTCATCTTGCAACTGTCAGCTAAAGTGGCACCAGCAGCTCTTTGGTGCTGCCAAGCACTGTGCACCTGCCCTGGCTAGGATGCTTTTTGCCAAAAGGGGAAGCGGGCACACAAGTGCCTCAGCAGCATCTGCACAGAGAGCTGCCTCGCATACCCGGGCTGCGGACCTGTCCCTCTCCTGCTCTGGACACGCGACCAGTTGCTTTTCTTGCTGGCATTGCTCTCCGGGCACCGAGACTCCCCCAAAGCCCTGGCAGGGCGAGAGAGATGGGGAAACTGAGGCAGCGGCAGAGAGGGGAGCCCCGCAGCGTGCAGCGCTGTCCCTGGCACTGGCAGGGGCACACAGAGAGCTGGGAGCGGGACCCCACACCACTCCCTGGGGGTCCCTCAGGCTGCTCGAGCAGCCCTTGGGTCTGCACCCCCCACTGCACCCTTGCTCCCACCGGGTGCCCGGATCCTGGGAGCAAGGATGGCCACAGCACTGGTGCCGAGGCACCGGGCAGCGGCTGGGCACAACACTGTGCCACCATGCCAGGGTGTAGCAGGGTTCTGCGGTTTCAGGGACACCCTGGGAGGCCAACTGCAGTTCTGGGGCTGGGTTGTTTTTCCTCCCCAGCCATGCCCCCTGTTTCCTGTTATCTTTTCTCACCCTCTTTCTGCATTTCTTCCCCTGCATGATCGAGAGCCCAGATACCGGGTTCTGCACAGCCTGCAAGGCACTCTTCCCAGCCTGGCCTGCCCCAGCCCCACTAGTTGCAGGCAGCTCTCCCTGCCCGGCTGGAGCTGCCAGCATTGTCCCCACTGCTGTCCCCATCACCCCCTGCACAGCCCTGGGGACCGGGTCCACACCGCAAGGGGCCATTCTTCTCTGCAGAGGACAGCACTGGGGACAGCAGTGACCACAAGGTTTCCGCAGGGGATGTAGGATGGATGGTGGAGCAGGAGGGAGCATTTCCCCTGGCACTTGTTGCTGTCACCCCCAGGTGCTGCCCCAGGACACCCTGGCAGCAGGGACGATGCCTTGGGGGGTACTTGTGGCCAGTGGGTCTGGGCACGCTGACACCCCCACAGCCCAGGGAGGTGGCAGCGCAATGCTGGAGGCTCAAAGCCAGGCTGGGAGCTGGGACCAGTTCTGCCCAGGTGTGCTGGGCAGGAGCCCCCAGCGCCCAGGGCCGGGAAATGGGACCATCGGGAATGCCAGACAGCACCAGCACAAGGCAGGGAGCTTTGTGTGGGAGGGTGCTGCCATCTGCAGGTGACCCCACACGGATGGAGGAGCTTGGCCACACGGTGAGGAAGTCCCCTGAGAGGTGCTCAGGGCCCCCGGGCCATGGAGGAGATGGGCCAGCAGGTCCTTGGGGCTGTGCTGCCCCATGGCATGCTGCTAGGTCTGTCTCTTGCTGGCCTTCTCGCGGGGTTTTGTGGTCATGCCAAGCAGAAGAGGAGCTACGAAGCTCACCAGAACCCACCCAGGGGCAGCAGGAGGGAGGGAGGCAGGAGAACCAGGTCAGGGCTTTGAGCCCACATCACCCATGGCCCCAGCCATGACCCTCTCCCTCGTGCCCCTGCGGGCTGGGGACCCATTCTGCTGCAGGGCAGGGTTTCTGAGGTGTTTCCAGTGTGGGCTGGGGACAACCCATACGCAATCCCCTGGGAGGAACCAAGGGTGCATGCATCCCTCCTTCCTCAGGGACCAACTAAAAGTCATCGCTGTAACCAGGTCGGGGGTTGGCTGAACCCCCACGGACTGGCTTACCTTGACACCAGATCACTCTGGTATTTCAAAGCTGGAGAAACACCAACAAATCTTGGGGTCACGCTGGCGCAGCTGCCCTCAGGTTACTTGTGCCGGCGGGGCGCAGGTGGAAAGGGGCTGAGCCAGCCCTGGCCACCCGGTGCCCGGCTCCTCTCGACGCCACACACCCTGCAGCCCTGCCAAAACAGTTGCCCGCCCCGGGGCACTGAGCCGGGGCCACGCTGTGCCTCTCCACCACCGCGTCCCCCCGGGCATCCCTTGTCCTCCCTCACCTTGGCACAATGTTTTGCCCAGAAGTTTTTTGAATAATGGTGCTTTGTGGCAGGACAAGGGGAGCTTTTGTTAGGGCCTGGGCAGCTGTCGCAAAGCCTGCCCGAATAGCAGTCACCCTTAGCAACACCCCTCGGGGCTGGGGCAGCCAAAGGAGTTACTCACAGCTCCTGGCTGCACTTGGCCCGGAAAGCAGCCTGGAGACAGAGATGGTTAAAGATAGCTGGAGGAGAGGAGAGGAGGGGAGGGGAGGG
>VZSZ01007041.1:147003-159424 GCA_013398815.1 Ibidorhyncha struthersii | reverse complement strand
GGGGCAAGGGGGCAGGAGCCAGGGTGGCAGGAGCTGTCCACAGCCCCAAGGGGCCACCAGCCAGGGACAGCTTTGGTGGGAAAGCTGCAGACTTCTGACCTTGGCTGCCGACCTCCCGGGGGGCTCGCAGGGCCCAGCGCGTGCTTCTCTGAACTGAGTGTCTGTCTCTCTGGTGGTCCCCTGCCTCTCCTCCCTCCCTGCCCACACCTTGCCCGGCCTCTTCTGCGCTCTCTTGCTGGCTCCAGCTTTCTACACAGCGGCCCCGCTCACCTCAGCTGGGATCCTGCCAGTCATGCAGTCCCTGTGCCCCGACGGCCAGCGTGACGAGTTCGGCTTTCTGCAGTACTCCAATTCCACGTGAGTCACATGCTCGATGTGCACTTCCTTGTCCCACCCTGTACGCTGCCGCACACTCCCGTGTACAGCCTGCCCCTTCCCATGCTGGCACTGCCCTGCCGGGGACAAGGCACAAGCCCCTGTCCCCCAAAGCTCTTGGGTGCAGAGCATCATGTTCCCAGGGTGCAGGTGACATCTCAGCCCATTTCCCCCCAGGCTCCCAGGTGCCTGGTGCTGGGAGGATGAAGGTGGCCCTCAGGGACACCTCGAGGTGCTGGGGCTCTCCTCTGTGCCCCGGCATGGTGGATTCAGTGCACAGGCGAGGGCAGCTCCTGGGGCAGCAGTGCCCCGTGGCAGGCAGCGCTGCTGCCCCATGCACCCGAGGGGCTCGTTCCTACCAGAGCTCTGTGGAGGGTGCCCCCATCCCTCTGTCCCTGAAGCGGCGGTGATGCTGGGCTCTCGCAGGGTGACGCAGCTCCTGGAGCACCTCAGTGAAGCGGTGGCGCAGAGCAGCCTTTTCGACCCGCAGCACCCGGGGCTGGAGGAGGAGCTGGAGTCACTGCGCCGACGCCTGGAGGCACTCAGCAGCAGTGAGCCCAGCTCCATGGAGACCCACTTCAGCAACCGAGCAGGTAGGCTGTGTCCTGCTTGTGTCGCCCTCTGCCTGTGCAGGCAGGGATGGAGGTGCCCACCTGCCAGGCACTTAGCGATGTGGTGGCATGTGGCAGTTCCCTGCCACTGTCCCACATAGCTGCGTGCTGGGCAGGGCCAGCTGTGATGTGTCCCCGCGTGGGGCTGTGCCATGTCCCCAGTGCTGGCAGGCTGCTCTGATGCCCCTGGCTTGCTCCTTGCCAGGATCCAGCTTCACGTTGGCGTGGGCGGCCAAGGACCAGGGCGAGCTGCACCGCTTCCTGACGCAGAACGTGTCCCTCCCCAACAGTACAGCTGAGCTGCTCCTGGGCTCCAGCATCGACCTGCGGGAGGTGGGTGACAGCCTTTGGGAGGTGGGTGACAACCTGCAGGAGGTGGGTGGTGACCCACAGGGGATGGGTGACACCCTTCGGGAGGTGTGTAACAGCCTTCTTGAAGTGGGTGACAACCTTCTTGAGGTGGGTGACAAACTGCAGGAGGTGGATGACAGCATAGCGCTGCAGGGCCAGCTTTGCCAGGGGTCCACATTGCCCCAGCGAATGCACACATCCTGACCCAGACTGAGCCCTGACCACCAGACCTGCAGGGTGGAGGTCAGCAGGCACCTGGCCAGGACTCGTCCTGCCCTGCCACCCCATGCCAGGACATTGCTGGGCAAACGGGTGCCTCTGGTCCTGGCACATTTGGCAGCCACGCTCCTGTCCCTGGTGCAGGTGTACCGCCTGTTTTTTGGTTCCTTTCCTTTGGTACCCGATGAGACCCATGAGCGAGACCTGTGGGATGGGTTTGGCCCCAGTGAGAAGATGACGCAGCTGGAGGTGAGGAGCGGTGAGGAGGGAACATGGTCGGGCAGAGCTCGTCCTGTGTGTCCCATCCATGTCCCACCACAGGGCAATCTGGGGGTGTCCATCCCAGCAGAGGGGATGTGATTGGACGCTGTCAGGTGGCCACAGCAGCAGCAGGGATGGCTGGGTCCTATCCCGGTGCTGCCACCAGTTCCCCCCGTGCTTTGAGGCACACGATTGCCTGTGCCTCCGTTTCTCATTGCAATGAGTGATGGCACCACCTAGGCAATGGCTGTGGAGGGATGGGGGGAGATTGTTCCCTCCTGTGGCTGGGGTGCAGGGGACTCATGCTCCTGCCATCTGCACATCCCCTATTCTTCTCCTCCCCATGGAGGCCATAGACGTGGGTGCTGTGGGGCTGTTCAATGTGTGCTTGGGGAGACACAGAGGGGGACCCTGAAGAACCCCCGTACCACCAGCCACTCCACCACAAGTTGGTCCTCTTGCAGAAGAGTCTCCCCAGTGGCTGGAGGACCCTGCAGGAAGGACTGGTCCACAGGGCCCTGCGGGACCCGGTGGCAGCCCCACGCCGGCTGGCGCTGCTTCGCCTGCTCTCCCAGGCCCTGGGCCTTGCCAGTGCTGCTCCGGCATCCACCACCTCCGACAGCCCCCAGGCCTTCATCACCGAGATGGAGGTGAGCGCCTCGTGGGGTGAACTGGAGCATGTGGGCAGCTGCTCTGCCAGGGTGGGCACTACTGCCGTGCCCCTGCACCTGGGGCTGTGTCCCCATGACTTCCTGCCTTGTAGGGTGTCCTCTTCACCGGGCCAGTGCTGGAGCAGCTGACGTGCGAGCAGAGCCCGGGGGGGCTGCGCCGCCTCCTGCGTGTGGCCCCCGAGCAGCAGCCACTGCTGCAGGCATACTGGGCGATGGCCTGCAACGGCAGCCGTGCTGCCCGCCAGGATCGCTTTGCCCAGCTGGCCACCGAGCTCCGGGACCAGCTGGACACCCCCAAGATCATCAGCAGGGTGAGAGCAGGGCTGTGGGATGGGCCTCCCACTGGCTGTGGGACAGGGACAAGTCCTGGGCAGGGTTTCCCTCCTCACCACAGGAGGTGTGCAGATAGGGGGCTCTGTTACATGGTCCCTCCTGGTCACCCCTTTACCCCACATGGGCACCCCCTGCCCAGCCCCATGGTGGGACCCTAGATGATTCCCCTTCCTGGCACCCGCTTTGATGCTGCCCATTGGATGGGGCTGGGTGTCCCCAGCATCCTCCAAGCATGTCCCTGCAGGCTTCTCTCCCTGGGACTGGCAATGTCCCTGGTGGCACAGCTCCTCAAGGCTGGCTCTGAGGTCCCCCTCCTCATCCCACCCAAGTCTGACATGTCCCTTGTGGTCACAGAGGACCACCCTTCCTGCCTGTGGGACATCTCGTGTCCCCTGACAAGACCCTGCCAGCATTTCCCTGCACTCCCACTGCCTGATAGCCATGGATGCACGGCAATGAGTCTGGGTGCCAGCACAGCTCTAACCTTTTAACCACTAAAGGGGACATGCCACTGCTTGGGGTCCCCCTTGGTCCCCCTCCTGCTGGTGAGCAGGGCTGTGTTGCCCCATCCACGGGTAACCCCTTGCCTACTCGTCCTCGCAGCTGAAACTGGATGAGGTGAACAGCACAGCCACCCAGCACCGCCTCCATGCCCTCCTGGAGGACCTGGTGGAGATGGAGAAGGTTCTGCGTGATGTGGACATTCTCTCGGCACTGGCCAAACTGCTGCCCAGGGGAGCCTGCGCCAGCAAGGCCCCGCTGCCCACTGCCAACAGCACCGGCTGGGCTGGCGCCAACACCACGGCCGGCAACGCCACAGCAGAGGAGGAGGGTGCCGGCGGGGACCCGGCCGGCAGTGAAAACCCCCAGGGACAGTTCTCAGCATTTGTGCAGCTCTGGGCTGGGCTGCAGCCCATCCTCTGTGGCAACAACCGGTAGGAGCCCTGGGGGCTGGAGGGGGCTGGATCCAGGTGCTCTCTGGTCTGGACAGGGATGTGGGAGAGCCCACCCTGCCTCTGCCAGCGGTTAAGGGCCCTGGTGATGCCTTGATGAGCATGTGGGAGATGAATGCTCCACCACATCCTTGTGCTGCGGCTGGGGAAGCATCCTGTACTGGGCAGCACCGTGCTGGCACAGGGGTCGCTGTGAAATCCTCTCCTGGGCAGAGGTGGGGGCTACCTGCAGCAAGGGGTGCTGGGGCTGGAGCAGAGTTGGCAGCCTGAGTCCTCTTTGCAGGACAATCGAGCCCGAGGCACTGAAGCAGGGCAACATGAGCTCGCTGGGCTTCACCAGCAAGGAGCAGCGAAACCTGGGCCTCCTCGTGCATCTGATGACCAGCAACCCCAAAATCCTGTACGCACCAGTGGGCACTGAAGTGGACAAGGTCATCCTGAAGGTGAGGGTGCAGATACCGGGACCCCTGACCTTCCTCTCTCACCAGCCCCACTCTGCAGGGGTGCCTCTTCCCACGGTGTGACCTTCCTCCCCCCCAGGCCAATGAGACCTTCGCCTTTGTGGGCAACGTCACCCACTATGCCAAGGCGTGGCTGAACATCTCCCCTGAGATCCGTGCCTACCTGGAGGAGGGCAGGCTGCAAAGGCGCATCCGCTGGCTCCAGCAGGTAGGATAGTGTGGTGTGGACCAAGTCTGCCTGGGCTTTACTGCCCTGGAGGTTGGAAGGGGGTGTCCTGACACCAGGCACCTCATAGCTTCTTTATGAGAAGCTCTCAGGTGGTCCTGGGTGCCTAGCCTGCTGTTGCGAGGACCAGGCTGGTTCCCTGCGCAGGGTGGATGCTGTCCCTCTGTTTCCAGGAGGAGCGTTGGGTCCTGTCTGTGTCCACAGGGAGGGCAAGGGGCTGAGAGACAGGGCATATCCCAGCTTCTCCCTCCTGTGTTTCCCTCTGTGACCCAGTTCACTGCTGACCTCCACAAGCACCCAGAGATCCTGAATGTCTCCGACAGCGATGTTCTTCACAACTTCCTCAGCGGCAACTTCTCCCTGCCCAATGCCAGCATCCTGCTCCAGCAGCTGGACACCATCGATAATGCCGCCTGCGGCTGGGTCCACTTCATGGCCAAGGTGAGTTTGTGCCTGCCTGTGGGAACATGGGCGCTGGAGCAGCACCCGCTGCCCGCAGCTGGGGCTCTGTGGGGCTCAAGAGGGGTCAGGTCCCCTAAGGCCATGGGATGGTAGCCCTGGAGTAGATAGTGGTTTCTGCAGTGTCAAGAGCTTTGGGGTAGATAACAGTGGAGGTGTGTCCATCCAACACTGGGTCCAGGGGGTTGCAAGGTGGCTGTGGGTGGCAGATGCTGCACTGTGTGCAGGGTCTGTGTGCTAGTGGGGTCTTACTGGCCTTCCCTTCCCACTAGGTCAGTGTGGACATCTTCAAAGGCTTCCCAGATGAAGAGAGCATCGTCAACTACACGCTGAACCAGGCCTACCAGGACAACGTCACGGTCTTTGCCAGTATGTCCCTGGGAACCATGCCCTTTGCAGGGGTCCCTGAAGCTGCATCCTTCTCCAGCTTTGCCCTGGGCTGGGGCCACTGGCTTTGGGACATGGCTCCTGTGGTGCATGCTTTGGGTGGATGAGCAGACCAAGCATCTCGCGGTACCCATCCTCTGCCCCTGGCTGAGCCCTGCCAGGCACAGCACCCTGCTGCTGTCCTGGCTCTCCCACCACTGCTGCGTGCTGTCCATGTGCCCTCACATCCCGTGACAGGGCAATCCCCACCCTCCTCATCTGTGGCAGCCCTCGTGGTGCCCTTGACTGGGACACACTGAAGCCCTCCATGTCCCTGCTGTCACTGTGGTCCGGCTGGTGTGGCCATCTCCTGTGGTGCCAGCGGGCTACCTGCCTCTCCCACTGCCTGCAGGCGTCATCTTCCAGACCAACAGGGATGGCTCACTGCCCCCCCACGTCATGTACAAGATACGGCAGAACTCCAGCTTCACGGAGAAGACCAATGAGATACGGCGGGCCTACTGGCGGCCCGGCCCCAACACTGGTGGCCGCTTCTACTTTCTCTATGGCTTTGTCTGGATCCAGGGTGAGTGCCAGCTCCCTGCCACAGCTGCCCACAACCCTGGCCCCTGCCCGCACTGCCTGCTCAGCTTAGCCTCCCTTCCTCCTCCCCAGACATGATGGAGCGTGCCCTCATCAACACGTTTGTTGGCCATGATGTGGTGGAGCCCGGCAACTATGTGCAGATGTTCCCCTACCCATGTTATACCCGGGATGAGTGAGTAACACCTGCAGGGCAGGAGCAGGACCTTCCCTCTTCCCCTTTGCAGGCCAGGACACTTCAGCTGGGGAAAGGGAACAAGTTTGGGGGCCTGAGAGAGGTTGGTGACGTTGGGAGTAATGAGCAACCAGTTAAACCCTGTTCCTTGGACCACCAGGCTAGGCAAGCAAGGGAAGGATTTTGTGCCCAGTTCGCAGCTGAAGCAAGGAACTCATGGCTGCAGGGTGTCTTGGAGGCTAAAAGACTTGGGGAGAACAAGAGGAGTGTGGCAAATGGATGGCACATGGATCTGTCATGGTTATTGAACACAGTGGTCTGGAGGAAGCACCTGCAGTAGTCCCAGAGCCACCAGCCCTCCAGGGCAGGAGGGTGGATAGGGCCTTGTCCACACCAGGGTAGGCAGGGCACTGGGCTGATCCCGTGACTGCTGCCCACCTGCCTGCTGGGACCTGACAGCCAGACCACTAGATTGTCCTGTGGGCTCATTGGAGAAGCTCTTCCACAGCACTAAGGAGCTGCTGGACTGGAGGGCTGGTTGTCCCTGGGTGGTGGGAGAGCCCTAGTGCCCCAGGGTCTCCCTGGGTCTCTGCAGCCATCCAGCTCTCCCCTCTCTTCCTTTACCCCACCAGTTTCCTCTTTGTTATCGAGCACATGATGCCCCTGTGCATGGTGATTTCCTGGGTCTACTCAGTGGCCATGATGATCCAGCACATTGTGACAGAGAAGGAGCATCGCCTGAAAGAGGTGGGGATGGCGGGAGAGATCCCTGGGGAGGAACTGGCGTCTCTGAGCTCTAAGTTCTGTGCTGCGTCCCTGGGCACCTTCCCTATGTCTCCATGCTGCATGAGCTGGGGCGGGCGCAGATCCCGCATCCTGGGCTGAGCTGGTCTTTCGGAGTTTCCCCAGCACAAGCCCTGCCCAGCACTGGAGGGAGCTGAGCCTATTGGCACCCTGGCACGGGGTGCTGGCCTGCCTGCTCCCAGCAGCCTCTGGGGACCCCTCGGTGCTGCCTGTCTCTCTCCCGCCCCCAGCGAGTGAGGCAGCAGGGTTCGGCAGGGTAGGGGACAGCCCTGCTGAGCAGCGTTGGCCTCACAGGTGATGAAGATGATGGGCTTGAACAATGCGGTGCATTGGGTGGCTTGGTTCATCACTGGCTTCGTCCAGCTCTCCATCTCGGTCACAGCACTCACTGCCATCCTGAAGTATGGCAAGGTCCTGATGCACAGCGATGTCCTCATCATCTGGCTCTTTCTCGCCATCTATGCAGTGGCCACCATCATGTTCTGGTGAGCTGCCTGGTTCACTTTGTGGGGTGAGGGGGCATGGGCAGTGCCAGTGTCCTTGTGCCATGGGACAGGGGTGCCAGGAGCTGTGTGAGCAAGGGCTGGTGGAGCGGCACAAGTACCCCTAGCCAGCTGATTTGAGGGGCCAGTTTATCACCTCAACACCACCAAAATCAGATGGTGTGGGGAAAGCCCTGGTGGGGTAGGATCCAAGGTGATGCTGTCCTCCCCACAGCTTCCTGGTGTCGGTGCTCTACTCCAAGGCCAAGCTGGCCTCTGCCTGTGGCGGCATCATCTATTTCCTCAGCTATGTGCCCTACATGTATGTGGCTATCCGGGAGGAGGTGGCGCATGACAAGATCACAGCCTTTGAGAAGTGCATCGCGGTGAGTTGGCTGCAGCTGCTGGGGAGGTGCTTGGCCCCAGGTTTGCCCCAGACACTCCATGTCCAGTACACAGGCTACCACGCTGTCACCAAGCCCTGGGCAAATGTCTGCCTGTATGAACCAACTCCCCATGGGGCTTTGGAGGCATCTCCAGAAGGTTTGGTGCCCCCCAGAGCAGGGAGCATCTCCACGGGGCTGGGTGGGGCAGCACTGGACAGGAATTCGCCTCAACCTGTTCATCCAGAGGTGGCCTGTGGTTTCTGCTGACATCTTCTTCCCTTCCCTCCACCTCTCTGCAGTCCCTCATGTCCACCACAGCCTTTGGGCTGGGCTCCAAGTACTTTGCACTGTACGAGGTGGCTGGTGTGGGCATCCAGTGGCACACCTTCAGTCAGTCACCTGTGGAAGGAGACGACTTCAACCTCCTGCTGTCCATGATGATGCTGATAGTGGATGCCGTGGTGTATGGGGTGCTCACATGGTACATTGAGGCTGTGCACCCGGGTACGTGCGAGCGGTGGGGTATGAGGGCACCTCTGATCTTACAGGAGCCTTATTGCTGGGAATGCTTCTAGTTCCTGGTGGTGCTCAGCCCTGACATGGTGGGATTTGGCACAATTTGCCTTCAGGGTCCCCTGCCTGTGTCCTGTTGGGAACACCTGCCCACACGCCCTGACCCACTGGTGACACCAGCAGGTTCCTTGGAAATCTTCAGTTGTGTGTCTCAGTTCACTGGCCAACTGTAACAAAATGAGATGTCCATGACTGGAGCACTGTTCCCCTTCATCACCCACCTGGGGAGGAGTCTCACTGCTTACTTTGCTTTCCTAGTAAAGCTGAAGTGTGAGCCAGGCCCAACCCAAAGCTCAAAGGACTTTGCTTCCTTGCACAGCCCAGCAGGGTCACCCCGAGCCCAGCCGTCCAGGGTGCTTGCAGCCCCCATCCCACAGTGATGTCCCTGAGCTGGGGAAACCCCATGCCCATACCCGTACCTGTGCTAAGCTCTGCCCTGGCCCTCAACTGGCTTCAGCATGGACATGGGTACTGTAGGGTTGGCCCTGACTCCGTAGGGGTTATGCTTGCAGGCATGTTCGGCTTGCCGCGGCCCTGGTACTTCCCCTTCCAGAAGTCCTACTGGCTGGGCAATGGCCGAGTGGAGACCTGGGAGTGGACCTGGCCCTGGTCCCGCACCACTCGCCTCAGCATCATGGAGGAGGATCAGGCCTGCGCCATGGAGAGCCGGAGGCTGGGTGAGGATGGACAGGGTTGGTGTGGTTTGGCCCGGGCATGGCCCTGGCTCTGCTGCAGGGTCCTGCATGGACACCCGTGTGTACCCTGTGCCCTTCTGAGGGCAGGATCCTGGGCCAGGTGCTGGTGCCACCCATGGTGTGGGAGGGGGGAAGCTGGCGAGAAGCAGAGGGGAAGGGGCCACGAGCCAGCACAGGCACTACAGGATGGAGGCAGGGAGGTTCATCCCCTGGGGAGCCCTGCTCCAAGCCCAGCCTCCCTGCCAACCCTTGGCTCCTCATCATCCCACTCTCATGGCAGAGGAGACCCGGGGCATCGAGGAGGAGCCGACACATCTCCCCTTGGTCGTCTGCATTGACAAGCTCACCAAGGTCTACAAGACAGACAAGAAGTTGGCGCTGAACAAGCTGAGCCTCAACCTCTACGAGAACCAGGTGGTGTCCTTTCTGGGGCACAACGGCGCAGGCAAAACCACCACTATGTGAGTGCCTATCAGGGCAGACGTGTGCCATATCCTTCTGGCCAGCTGCAGTGGGTGGGGAAGGTGCTGCATGATGTCCTTGCAGGGCCCTGTGGCAGCTGGTGCCATGCCCAGAGGGCAGTAGTGTGGATGTGCGGGTTGCACAGAAGGGACAGGCAGCAGGTGCATGGCCTCGTCATGGCATTGCTCTGCCTGGGGCCCAGCAGATGCTCCTGGAGGTGGTGGCTGGGATTGGGACCAAATGGAGGAATATGAGGTCCCTCACATTGTTGCCTTTCTCCATCCATCCAGGTCCATCCTCACTGGCTTGTTCCCTCCAACCTCGGGCTCCGCTACCATCTATGGCCATGATATCCGGACAGAGATGGATGAGATCCGGAAGAACCTGGGCATGTGTCCACAGCACAACGTGCTCTTCGACAGGCTGACAGTGGAGGAGCACCTCTGGTTCTACTCACAGCTCAAGAGCATGGCGGAGGAAGAGATCCGCAAGGAGATGGACAAGTAGGCACCCCCCACCTCCTTTTGTCCCATCCGTGCCTTTTGCGTGAGTGGGTCCTTGTCCTGCTGGCTGTGCTGTGGTGGGTGACCTGGGAGCAGAGGTGTCCCCCAGACCAGCTCCACCAAGTGTTTTCCAAAACTTGGGGTATCAGGCTGTGATATCAGCAGAAGATGCTTCTGGCTGCAGCAGGGCTGTCCTAGCGGCTGAGAGCCATAGGTACCACGCAGGGAAGATGTATCACATGCTCCCTGTAGGGACTGGGTGCTGGTACGGCCCCTCCCAGCTTCCCTGGTGCTTTTCCCCCTGTCCCCAGGATGATTGAGGACCTGGAGCTCTCCAACAAACGCCACTCTCTGGTGCAGACCCTTTCAGGGGGCATGAAGAGGAAGCTGTCGGTGGCCATTGCGTTCGTGGGTGGGTCACGAGCCGTGATCTTGGATGAGCCCACGGCTGGCGTGGACCCGTATGCACGCAGGGCTATCTGGGACCTGATCCTCAAGTACAAGCCAGGTGAGTGGAGGTGGGCAGAGCCCAGCATTGCTCCTCTGGCTGTGGTGGCCCTGGCCTCTCTGATGAGGCTCTGTGCCACCGTCAGGGAGGACCATCCTGCTCTCCACACACCACATGGACGAAGCCGACCTACTGGGTGACCGCATTGCCATCATCTCCCACGGCAAGCTCAAGTGCTGCGGCTCTCCTCTTTTCCTCAAAAGCACCTATGGCGACGGCTACAAGCTGACGGTGGTGAAGAAGCAGTCAGACACCAGGAACGGCACAGGTCTGGGGGGCAGTGGGACCCCGTGTTTAAAGGAGTAAATAAGACCAACCTTCTTCAGCCCAGGAAAGGAACAAGAGGTCAACACCCAAGTGCTCCCACCCCAAGTCTCCTTAGGCCACATGGAGGGCGGAGGGGGATGGGGTAGGGGTGTAGGAGGTGGCATTGCTCAGCCTTGATTTCTCCCATCTGGGTCCCGGCTTAGACCCCGTGTAGTGGCCTCCAGGTGCTGGTTCTGTCTGGCCTGTGGGCTGACCACCAAGATGTCCAGTACAGGCTGTGGTGCAGAGCGCTGTCTCCAGGCCAGGCAGGGCAGCTGGGAAGCCTCCAGCACCCCATGATGGAGGCTGGAGGAGCCTCTGCATTGCTGGGTGTAGTGTGGACGTGGTGGGTCCTGGTGGGAGGCTGGGTGAGAAGTGACCAACCGGTGCTGCTCCTCTGCTGCAGAGCCGGGTCAGACACACAGCCCCCTGGCCCACTCCTCTGTCAGCCCCTGCTCTGAGCCCCGTGTCTCCCAGTTCATCAAGAAATATGTGGCCTCCTGCCTCCTCATCTCGGACACCAACACTGAGCTCTCCTACATCCTTCCCAGTGAGGCCGTCAAGAAGGGCTGCTTTGAGAGGCTTTTCCAGGTACCCGCAGGGGCTGGCGGGGTAGGCAGGCAGGCGGTTGCAGGGGGCCATGGCGGTGCGGGCACATCCTGCCCTCCTCACACCGCGGTTTGCCTCCACAGCACTTAGAGCAGAGCCTGGAGGAGCTGGACCTCACCAGTTTCGGGCTGATGGACACCACGCTGGAGGAAGTCTTCCTGAAGGTGTCTGAGGAGGACCAGTCTCTGGAGAACAGTGACGTGGGTACGGGCGGCGGGGGGCACATGGTGCTGCTGGGATTGGCGAGGGGCTGTGTGCCTTGGTATGGGCTTGGTGGCTCCGCTCCTCTCCTCTTGCGTGTGGCTGCAGGACTCTCCTTTCCCAAGGGAAGGAGTCATCTCCAGCAGAGCCCATCCCAGCCAAGGGCAGCTGGCCTCTGCTCCACTACGGGTTTCCAGAGCAGATCCATCCCTGCTCCATGCCACACTGAGGTGAAGGGTGGCATGGCCAGTGGCAACTCCTCTTCTCCTTCCAGACATGAAGGAGTCCAAGAAGGATGCCATGCGGCCACCTGCCCCTGAGCTGGGCCCAAAGCCTGAGGCCAACGGGGAGCCCCTTGCTGAAGCAGCCGTACCAGAGAAGCCTGAGGTGGAGCTCAGCAACCTGGTGACCTGCTCCAAGCTGGCGCAGTCGCAGGCGTCCCTGCACTCAGCCTCCTCGGTGGGCTCTGTGCGGGGTGACGAAGGTGGGGCTTATTCCGAATTCTTTGGGGATTATGCGCCCCTGTTTGATAACCGGCAGGACCCCGATAACATCAGTCTGCAAGGTTCGTGCCGCCGGTGCCTGGCCAGCGGCAGGGGCCAGGGGAGGCACTCGGCTGGGACGCGGAGGGTGGCTGGAGAAGTGGCAGCGCCCGTCCCTGCACCCAGGCAGGGCAGAGCTGGCTCTGGCCTGGGCAGGCGGGCGTGCCAGGGATGGGGGGCTATGCCTGCTGGGGCGAGACCCCGTGGTGGGTCTGATGATGCATCCACTGACGCTATGCCCAGACTGACACAGCCTGGGTGGGAGGGCTGGGAATGGGTGCTTCCA
>VZSZ01007041.1:96055-112874 GCA_013398815.1 Ibidorhyncha struthersii | reverse complement strand
ATCGCCCCTGCCCCGGGATCAGCCCCTTCTCCTGCCCCGGGATCAGCCCCATCTCCCGCCCCGGGCAGCACTCCTGCTTTGGGATCAGCCCCATCTTTCCCCCGGCATCGCCCTGTCCCGGGATCAGCCACATTCCACCCTGCCCCGGGCATCACTCCTGCCTTGAGATCAGCCCCATCTCCTGCCCCGGGCATCGCCCTGTCCCGGCATCAGCCCCCTCTCCCACCCCGGGCAGCACCCCTGCCTTGAGATCAGCCCCATCTCCCCCCCCGGGTATCGCCCCTGCCCCGGGATCAGCCCCATTGCCTGCCCCGGGCATCGCCCTGTCCCAGGATCAGCCCCATCTCCCGCCCCGGGCATCACTCCTGCCTGGACATCAGCCCCATCTCCCGCGCCGGGCATCGCCCTGTCGCAGGATCAGCCCCATCTTCCACCCCGGGCATCACCCCGACCCAGGACTCAGCCCCATCCTGGCCCTCCCAGGGCATCACCCTTGCCCCCGGCCTCAGCCCAGAGATGGGTTTAGTGGGAGGTGAGAACACCCTGAGTAACAAAAAGCTCTGAGAAAGTGTCTCGCCTACAGCTATGAATATATTACTGCTTTTAATCATTACAAGGAGTTTGTGACAGCCCTGAGGAGCCCAGACGTATATTGAGATTGTTTTTAATATGGTCACAAGTGAATAATGTAATGTGTTTCCATGTAGAGCAATGAGCCAAGGAAGGTTGGGCCCCTGGCTCTGAGAAGGACATCTTGAGCTTGCTTACACAGAGGGATAAAACAATGAACAAAATAATAAACAAGGAGATATCACCAAGGAGAGAAGGCTAAAGGAGGACGCGGCTTCCAGCCCAGCTGGGTTGCAGGCTGGAGGGTCACACTTCAGCAGCTCACAGCCTGCCTCACTTAGTAATTTTTTTCAAAGCAAGCCACTTTTTCTGCTGCTCACAGCTGCCCTGCACGGAACATGTGTTGCACCACTGCTGGGGTTTCCGCAGAGCTCCCTGCCACCGCTGTGGTACCGGCATGCAGAGGCGCTCGAGGGGCCCAGCCTGTGCCGAAGGCTTGTGGTTGGGGGCCCTTGGCCCCGACATGCCACTGTGTCACAGAGGCTCTGCCACTGGAGGTCCAGCCGGGCATGAGCTCCAGTTTTGTCCCCCAAAGCAGGGACCAAAGCAGAGTCTGGGGAAGAAAATTGGTAAAGAGGGGCACAGAGAGTGCCTGTCACTGCAGTGCAGGGCTTCTCAGCAGGACGGCTGTGTTCAACCTGTGAATGTTTGCAGGTGTGTCTACCTCCTCACTTCAATTCATCAAGCATTTAACCTCTGGAAAACCTATGTTGATTAATTCTGAGACATTAATCTACTGATTTATGTGAAAAAATTATTCCCCTTTGCTGCTGCTGCTAATAGCGCAGGAGGCCATAGCCTTGGCTCTGAGGATCAGCAGAGCATCGTTTCCACTGCCTTCTTGCATCACTGCTGACTTTAAGGCTCTTCTCAAGTTTCCATGGGAAAATACCTGCCTATTCCTGACTCTTCCTGCCACTGTTCTCACGTGTCCAATATTTCTGAGGCACACATCTGCAACCTCACAGGTGCAGCCGCACCAGGGATTAACAAAGAAGTAGAAAGATCTTCTCTGTATTGCATTTAATCCCTTTCTTAATAGCTGCCAAGCCTCCAGTTTGTCTTTTTGACCAGACAAGCAGTGAGAAGAGGTCTTCAGAGACTGAAAAGGAACTACAAATCTCTTGTGTGTGGTGGTGAGCAGAGATGGGGCTGGGAGAGCCCTGTGGGGGTAGGGATGGTCCTTTCTGTGCTCCTCATCCTTATTTTGCTTTTCGGGACTTTGAGGCAAGACCCTTTCTGGCAGGCAGTTACTCATGCAGTGGCAACCTACTGGGGTTTGAGTGGAGCTGTGAGTGTCTTCCATATCTTGGTCTTGCACAGACTTGGCCACCCTGTTCCCAGGTCGCCTGTACGCGGCATGGAGCAGGGGGTTTGCATCCCTTCCCACTGCAAAAGGGACTCTTCCTCCTCTGCACGGGGTCACGTTTGCCACCCTCTGGCCAGCCCCACGGGGCAGGGGCGGGGTTGAGCCAAGGTCTGAGGAAGCCTGTGCCCAGCCCTGGCCCATCACTAGTGTCTCAGGAGACTTGACCTCCAGCACAAACTGGGAGGCGCCAAGAGCTGGGACATGCTGGGCTGGAAATGCTCCCAGCCACACAAGGGCAATGACAGCCACGTGGACCCATGTACAGCTAGAGAAATGTCTCCATGAGGGTGCATTCAGGCAGGGAGCACACCGACCCTTGCTGTCCTGAGCTCAGCCCAGCCAGGGTCAGGTGCTGGCTGCTTCGGCCCCAGCAAGGGGAGGCTGCCCCAAGCAGCCATTTCTCATCACGCCCCATTTACAGGAGGCCACACCGGCCAGGAGAGCAGGCAGGGCAGGGTGGCAGCACCTCTGCCCGCACTGTGCAGGGAGCCCTGGCCACTGACAGGAAGAGCCCAGCCGTGTCCCCGAGGAGGAGCAGGTGCCCGCACTAAGGTGGCCACCCCAGGTGGGCACTGCCTGGCAAGGAGCACGAAATGAGCTCCAGGCATGAACAAATTCAGTGGGAAAAAGAACATGAGGGGCAGGGAGGGCTATCACCATGACGGAAGATAGAACGAGGGATCCCCCTATGCCCTGGGAAGGAGAGCGTAGCTTTGTTTGTCTGAGGAAACCAGGGACACGTGGATTTCGGATGCTAGGAACGCAAGGCTGGCACAGATGTCACCTCTGCGGGACTCCAGGTTGTGAAGCAAAGGATCTGCCTGAACAAGCAGGCTGGACGCACAAGCAGCTGCACAGGGAGCCAGCCTGGTGCAGCCTGCTTGTCCTGCTGCCCTGTCACATCTGCCACCCTGCTTCCCTACTGCCTCCCTGCACCCTGACACACTGTGTTGTCGTTGAGCTGCACAGCAAGGCAGGGGTGGAGGAAAAGCAATGCCAGGTCTTGGCACCCTGCGCTCCAGCAGACAGCAAGGCTGTCCAGTGCCTCTGTCATCCCACTGGCCTCATGCCCCCAGTGCCTTGACTGCTCTTTGCCAGCTCATGTCCAGCTTTTTGCCCACCCATATCCCCAAGTCCTTCCCCGCAGGGCGACTCTCCATCTGTCCATCCTGCCTTGACCATCCCCAGGGACAGAGGCATGCTGTGAAATTTTAGGTAGCCTGCTTTGATAGCAGGAGGGACAGAGGCCCTCAGCACGACCAGACACTTACGGTCCCCTGAAATAACCGTATAGTCAATCAGATGCAGCCCGTGATTTGCTGCGAGCCAGCAAAAAAGATCCCCATGATTTAATGCCAGTTTTGCATGCTTACAGCCTGCATATGGGGTGTCACCTCCGTTACAGGGCCAAGCAGTGAAGGGCCAGCTGTGCCTGTGAGATGCTGCACCGTAAGGAAACCCAGAGGAGCAGGTGGATGGCACAGGCAACGAGGGTCCAGATTGGGAGCCCCAACTCCAGCTGTGCTGGTGCCTCAACTTACCCACACCTGGGGAAGCACTGAGACCTTGCTCCCAGGTAAAGCTGAACAAGGATGTGCCACCAGCACGCCTGAGGTATCTGCAGGCTCTTGGCATGTATTTCTACATCATCGGCTGCTGATGTGGACACTGACTTCACCTCAGCAGTTGGGGGGAGACGGCTTTCCTGCCCCCGCTCTGAGGAGAGGCGCATGCACAGGCTCCCCAGGAAAGACAGCTCCTGTTGGCAGCCATGTCCCAGCTGGGCCTGTCCCCACCTCAGGGGACTTGCAGGTGAAATATTCACTGGGGACAAAGTGGCAGGTGGGGAACAAAGAGGAGAAGGTGGGGAGTGCGTCACTTACCCAGCAGTGCGGGATAGCTGCTCTCACAGACAAAGGAGAGAGGTTTTTTCTAATCCACCTCTTCCAACAAAAGCACCTGACGTGGGGCCACCTGGGCGAGGGCTGCCTGGGTTGAACGAGTGATTAGTGGAGAAACGGGAGCAAGAGAAGGGACTTGCTGGCTGGCCATGGGAGGTGGCACCTGGGGATGGTGGGGTTTGCTGGTGGTGGGGGTCAGCGCTTCTCAATGTCCTCATTAAACATGGACAAGCACATCTGAGAGCACTGGTGGGCGGCACTGCAGCTCCATATGTGGTTGGGAAATAACAGGAAGAACAGAATGAGCCTGGAGACACTGCAACGGGCCAAGGTACAAAGGGAGGGATTACGAACTGGGCTTTCTGCGCCCATCTGCAAACTCCTTGGCCAACAGCAAGTGCAGGGGAGATGCATCCAAGAGCATTCAATGATCTTGGGATTAGGATGATCCACCAGTGTGGGCCAGCCATGAGCAATGCACCAGCAGTCCCATGATGCACTCAAGAGCTGCTAGGACAAAACACTGATCTAAGCCCTGATGGGAGCCCCGGGGCAGTCCCTACCTGCTCCCAAGGGAGCACAGGAGGGCAGTGGGTGCCCTGGTTACTCTGCAGAGGCACTCAGGGCAAGGAACAGCAGATAGAGAGGGGGGGATGGTTGGAGAACAGCACGGTCCCTGTGTCAGCCAGCAGCACATTCAGGATGGCAGGAGGCTGCAAAGGTGTCACCAGCAGGAGCACAGCCCCCGTCTGCCTCACGGACAGCTCCTGAGCAGTGGGTGAATGAGTGACAAGGGCAGGGACTCGCTCCTTGGTCACAGGCTGGGCTGAGACTGCTCTCAGGGCCCCGTGCTGTCGTCCATGGGAGGGGGAGTCCCCCAGCCCTGCTCTCAATCCCAACCCTATCCTTAATCCCAATCCCAATCCCAGTCCTGCCTGGGAGCAGCACTGGACCCACAGCCAGGTAGAGGAGTTGTAACCTGCTCCCAGTCCCCAGGGCCACGTGCAGCCCGGCCGAGCTCTGCAGCTCTCACTGGAGTTGGGACCTGGACTGACCCAACCCTGGGGACTCGTCTGAGAAATCAGGTGTATTTTTTGGAGCTCTCAGGCCAGTGCAGGCCAGCCACCCAGCAAGCCCAGAGCTGTCCCTTCCCCAGGGACATCCAGGCAGGCTGAGTCCTGCACCAACCAAAGGACTTGGGTATTTGGGTTTCCCAAACTGCTGGTGCTGTGTCTCTCCCCAGTGTCTCATTGCCTTGCATGGAGGAGTCCCCAAATTGTACGGGGTATTGGAAAAACCTCTCAGCAGCCTGTTTTGCTGGGGCATCCCTCAGCTCAGCAGAGATGTGTCCAGCCAGAGCCAGAAGGATGCTTTTGCCCAGGGTGCACCCACCCACATCTCCACCTGCACGGTGTCACCAAGACAGCGAGAGCCGAGCAAGGGCTGATGGGGGGAGCAAGCACCTGTCTGGAATAGCTGGGCGTGCCCACACTGGTCTCCAGCATCAAGCATGTCCATGCAAGATATTTTGGTGGGGTTTTTTTGAGTCTGTGGGCAACGAGACTGCAAATCCAACCAGTGTTTCCGCAGGTAGAGGAGAAAAATAAGGGGATGCAACAAACCAAAGTGTGACTGAGGGCACCTCCCGCTGAGGCAGTGGCTTTGCATCAACACCCCACGGGTGGGAGCTCCCCAATGCACTCGAACCTCAGCTTTGTGCTCAGAGCTTTTCCTTTTACAGGCACTGAAGCACTCCAGGACTGGAAGGATCCCAGTGTATCCAAGGCTATAATCCCCATCCTGGCAAGGATGCTTGCCTGGAAGGAAGATCAAACCCAAGCACAAATCTCCATTCTTGCCTTACTTTCTAAAAACTTTTCTCTCTCCTGTTTCCCAGGGCAGCGTCTCTGCACTACCAGCCCAGGGCAGGCTCCCATGGGCCAAGATTTGTTCCCTGTTGCCCTGGCACCAAAGCAGACAGGAAATAGTCGGCCGCTTCAGAAAAGCCCCACTGGTTTTCCCCGGCTGCCTCGCCTGGAGCCCTCTCGTGACGGGGCAGAGGGCCGGCAGGTGTCCAGGCGCAGGGTCCTTGCACTTGGCAGGGCAGGTGTTGCAGTGAGGAGCCACCATGGGCTGGAGGGCATCCTCTGCCATCGGTTCCGTTGCTGTGGCACAGCACCTGGTGAGCTGCTTCCCCACTGTATGAGGCTGCGGATCCCAGCATGGGATCCTTCACCCGTGCCATGGCCCTAGGGTGGAGGTATTTGGGCATGTGGAACCCTGGGGCCATGGTTGCATCCCACTGGCTCAGTGCAGCCACCGCAGGCTCACCTTTCCTTAGGGATGGGGCGTGTGGGCAGGATGGAAGCACACGCCATGAAGGAAGGGTGCATCATGCACAGACCCACATGGGCAGCCTTGCCCATGGGGCTGATCCCCATCCTCAGCAGGAGAGAGCAGGAGAAAGCAGAGAGAGGTGGTGGGGTGGGGACAGAGCTGGCAGGACGGAGTGGGAAATTATATTCTGCTTGGAATAAAGCAGGCAACTGCTTGTCACTTTTCTTAAAACTGGCCAGTACTACCCAGGGCTTTCAATCATAAGCGAGAAACCACATTTTGAACGATCTCGGCTCCCCACCACGAGCACCAGCCCCATGGCCAGCACCGGTGAGCAGCTGGGTGATGCGGAGGTTGAACCCTTGCCCTGGCTCTCAGGGCAGGAGGCTCGCTGCACCAGGTGGCTCATGCAGAGCCGCAGCAAGGACGGGCTCCCCTGTGGGATGCCGAAACACCCCAGCTATCCCCACTGAGCCCCCGCCAGAGCATCAGAGGGGCTCTGAACAAGCAGGGGGCTATTGGGGGCAGCTGTGGGGGACTCCCCACCAGGGCTGCAGCTCGGCTTCCCGCACATTGGAGGTGAACAGGACCATGGGCCACTGCAAACATGCCCCTGTGAGCAGCAGCAGGCAGCAGGACAAGCAGCAGGGCATGGTGGGGGTGCGGGGGGCGTGGGCATCGGGGTACCCACAGCCATGCCTCTGCCTGGGGTGGGTGCAAGCGCTGCAATCCACTTTCCCCTCAAATCCACACCACTTTCTGACCTGAAGTGGTCTCTTATTCCCCAATGATCTACATTTAACATAGTTACATAAGGGATTTTGCCCCTCAAAGGTCCAAACAGGACCTGTTTCTCCATCCTTGGTTATTGCATTGATCCACAGTGAGGTAACCTGAAGGGACGTGGTCTGTGTAGCATCTCTCCATTAGCTCTCCTGTGCAGTGAATTTGCTCTTTTCCCATTGCTGTTGCATGGATAAACTATCTGCTCTGAGGTTCCCACAAGTCCCTAGAGTTTTCAGGGACAAAACTAACATTTTGGGAGGACTGGAGGGCTCTGTGCATCCACTGCCCTCCCATTGTGCCACAGCAGCCAGCTCACGAGCTAGGACTATCTCTGTTAGGGCATAAGCCATTTTCCCATCACCATCCTGCAGCTATCCGGCAGCATGCCCCAGCCCAGCAAGGTGACACTGCTCCAGCATCCTTTTGCCGAACTCTGGGAAGAGATGCTGGAAGGTATCAGTTTAGCCCAATCCCATTTTGCACCAAGCAAGACAATTTTGCTTTCCTCAGACTGCTCCTTCAGATCTTTGGCATCAAACTGCACTTGCTGGATCCAAGACCCCACACTGGAAACTCACCCCGAGGGAAAGGAGGGGGTCTCTCCTCTTCTTGGGCTTTAATAAAACATAGACGCCCAATGCAGGCTGGGAGTCCCTGGTGGCCTCAAATGACTCAAAACACAAAAATGGGAGTTAGACAACCCCAAATCCTGAAATTTTTAAGAAAAGAAAATTTGTGAGCTGCAGGGATTTTCACAGTTACACTTTTCAGTTTTTCAACGTAACTGCAAAATTGGACTTTTATTTGTCTTTCAGGGAGAACTGGAGCTTCTGGGCTCATTGTGGGATGCCACCAGCTGCAATTTGAGTCATGTGCTGTGAAGCTCTCAAAAAGCCCTTGAGAGCCTCATTCATTTCCTCTTCCTCCACACACCACAAAACAGTATGATTTATGAGCAGCTGGACGCTCCTGAGGATGCACAGGGATCTTTCCAGCTGCAGATGGACACTGCCAAACACACCCCAGTGCTGCAGGTTATCTGTTCCTGCCCCAAAACAGAGACATCTCTATGGGTCTTCTCCAGGCCGCTTCAGGAGGGTCTGCTGGCTTGGTGTAAACCTCTGAAACATGAAAAGAGAGTTGCTTCAGCACGAAACAGGTCAGGGGCTGCTCCATGTCCCCTGCCCGGACTCCATGGCACAGCATCTCAGTCGGCTCTGAGAGCATCCCAGTCAGTGGCAGCGTCTCAGCCTCAGCGTGGGGTCCAGCCTCCCTCCTTCACTAATGTGTGCAAAATATTTTGAAGAAACATGGTCCCATGAAGAATGTTACGTACTGCAGGACAGAAGAGCAAGCAGGACTCATGCATGGGGTGGCACCAGTTAAAAATATGTCCCTGAGGCTGAAGTGGGTTGCAGAGGTGATGGAGCCAGGACAAAAGAGATGGAGACTAGCTGTGCCCTGGGATGATCTCTGAGACCTTCAGGGCTGCTAATGCTTCAGTCAAAGCCACCACCCTGCCCTTTTCAGACGCATTTGTGCTTTGTAACTGGGACAAAAAGAAAAGAAAACCCCATTTCATTTGTGGGAAGCTGGCAGTTCGACTGACCTCCAGGTGCTCCTCTGTGCCTGCAGGGATGGGGCTGTGCTTGGGAAGGGCATGGGAGGGATTCTCATCCCACCTTCAGGTTCACTCCTGCTCTCAGGTTTCAGCAGGTGACCTGGATGAAACTACTGAGTGCAATTTTCCAGCTTCAGCTAGATTTTTCTTTTTTGTGGGGTGGAAGAGCAATCATTGCTTCACATGCTGCCAACAGGAGCCACAGGGAGACACTGCCCTGCTGCGGGGAAAATCTTTCTTTGCTGGAATGATTTTTCCAGCCTGAAGTCCCCAGGCAGGGCTGAAGTTAAACCCTCAGAGAAGTAAAATAGTATTTTGTATGAGTGTGAAGTTTGGCAGAGAGCTGGGCTGTGGACGGCTTGCCAGAGGCGTGCTCAGCAGCCGGCAGCCACTAGTCTCCTTTCCGAGGAGCAGCCAGCGAGGTCCAGCTCCTGAAACACACCCTGCATTGGGTCTCAGAGGCGCTGCCCAGGCTGGTGAGTCCTCAGGAGAGCCAAAACCAGCCCAGGCATGTGGGAAGCTGCTGTCAGGGCAGAAATGATCCTGCCCGGTGTGTGTCAACCAGACAGGAGCTGGGCAGAGGCTGGCATGGATGAGCGACTGCATCCCGTTCCCAGCACATCCCCTCTCTGCTCCAGCCTGGTCCCCCCTCCTGCTGGGGGACCTCATGGCCTTGGGACTGTATTGGGTTTACATGGCAAGATTTTGGTAGCAAGGGGCTGCAGTGGTGGCTTCTGTGAGATACACCAGGAGCTGGTCCCATGTTGGACCCAGACAGCTCCAGCTGTTGGACCCACCACTGCCCAAAGCTGAGCCCATCAGCAGTGATGGTGGTTCCTCTGTGATAACATACTTAAGAAAGGGTAAAAAATTCTGCACAGCAGCTGGGAGAGAGGAGTGAGAATATGTGAGAGGAATGACTCTGCAGACCCCCAGGTCAGTGAAGGAGGGGAAGGAGGTGCTCCACGTGCTGGAGCAGATTCCCCTCTAGCCCGTGGGGAAGACCGTGCTGAGGCAGGCTGTCCACCTGCAGCCTGTGAGGGACACCACACCTCCACTTTCTCATGGCAGGAGCCTGCTCAGCCTCGAGGGCTGGTTTGAGAGCCAAACAGCTTGCCAGGAGCCTGCCCAGCTGCCACCACATCCTGCCCCCACCTCATCATATAGGAAGGCTTGCATGTGCCTTGCTAAATGATTCAGCTTCCCTTTCCGACACCCCACATGTGCCCCTCTTTAGAAGTGAGCCCCAGGATCGACACTTTCAGTTCTTCTGCGGTTATGTGGGTGCCTGACCACAGCAGGACTTCCACAAACTGGGGCCAAGCACAGCTACCAAGCACAGCTACCAAGTGGCTGCCGCATCCTGGCCAGTGCCAGCCAGAGGTACATGGGTCTGAGACGGAGACCCTGAGCCCTGTCCCGGGCTGCAGATGCGGCTCAGGCTCCTCTTGTCACCCTGCCAGGATGGGAGGGCAGCTTGGAGCAGAGAGGATGGACGCCAGGTTCCATAGTTTCAGCAGTGGGTGTCTGTGCAAGGAGCCACATTTCCAGCATCTGGAATAACCGAGGTGCCTTGGGAGTCACTGGGCAGCTCGTGGTGAGGAGCTCACTGGAGAACCAGGCACTCACTTTGACTTGTGGCAATGGGTTTTAGCTTTCAAGAGAGATCTTTACAGGTACAAGTTTCACTAGTTTAAAAAAAAAATATTTCAAGGTCCAGCTAGAGCCTGTGCATTCATGGCTGGCACACACCTCTCTGAGCAAATAAGCCTGGGAGCAGGTGGCAGTAACACAGCTGTGATGTCCACACCTGCCACCCAGCGGTGTGCAGGGATGAGGAAGATGACAGCAAGCATACATGATACTTCCCTTGAGCCCCCTCCCATTCTCCAGCTATTTTCAGCTCAGGGGATTTCCTGAGCCAGACGTGATTTCCTGATTTATCTGTATTTACACCATTCAGTAGATCCCTCCTCTTTGGACTTGTCAAAAAAAAAACTCCCTTTGGGCGCAGGCAAACCTCCAACATCAGCACCATCTGTCAACAAGCATGCCACCCCAGCATGCTGCCTGCTGCAGGATGGGTTGAATCTGGTTCCCACCTCCTTCACCTTATTCATGCCCTGGAAGAGCTGGTGGCTCCAGCCCTCTCTCTCTTGAGTTTCGAGACCCCCAGCTGTATCTTCTCTGTCCGGAGGGTCACATCCTCCTCAGATAAGGAGGTCCCTTCCCATGGGAGTTTCTCAGAGACCCTATGGCCACCACGGTGCCTGTAGGCAGGGCTCATCCATCCCTGCTGCCCCTTGTGCTCCCACCGCTGGAGGGGCAGTATCAGCCCCTTGTTTGTCCTTGCTGCCGCACTGACTACACCCCACAGCCAGCTCCCACCCCGCATCCTGCCCAGGGGCAAGCGGGGTGTTCACCATGGGACTGGGGTATGCCATTACCCTGCAGGCTGGTCCTCTTGGATTTTCCCTCCAGCGATGTATTTTCCATTGCATTTAAAAATAAAATCTGGGCAATAAAAGCTCTGGCTAATTTTATACCTGGCCTGTTTTTCTCAGGCTCCTGCAGGACGAGGTGCCTCCCCAGGCTTGCTGTACGTGTTCACCCCGCAGCACAGACAATGCTCACGCAGCCGGGGTGGTGTCGCACATGGGCAGGGCACACAGGTGGATGTGGGGTGTGTGGGTGGGCTGGAGTGGAGGACATCAAGCCTGACAGAGTTTGTTGCCCATGGAGGGGCTCCTTCCGCTTTGCCTTGCTGGGGAGCCAGGAACCGAGTGGGGAAAACGGGGGGCTCAGTGTGTGGGGCCAGGAGCACAGGTTGGCGTGGTATGCACACGGACACAGTGTGAGCATGGACATGGAGTGAGCATGGACATGGTGTGAGCATGGACACAGTGTGAACTTGGACACAGTGTGAGCACGGACATGGTGTGAGCATGGATATGGTGTGAGCACAGACACGGTATGATCATTGACATGGTGTGAGCATGGACATGGTATGACCATGGACATGGTGTGAGCATGGACACAGTGTGGCCATGGTCATGGTGTGAGCACAGACACTGTGTGAGCACAGACACGGTGTACACATGGACACAGTGCGCATGGCCCCTGAACAGCCTGGAACAGTGTAAGCGTGTACACCTGCACCTCTGCTTGTCCCTGTATGCACACCCGCAGCAGGAGTTTCTCCAGCAATGCCTGAATCCTTGAGCATCTGCCCGGAGCAGTGCCATGACTGCTGGTGTCTGTGCTGGTGTCTCCCCATGGCAGTCCCCTGCCTGCCTGTCATTTGGGGATGTTCATTAGCAAGCTCACGGGCTGAGCTGGAGCACCCCAGCAGCTCTCGAGCTGCAGCAGTGGTCTGCAGTGCCATGCATGTAGCCAGGCTGGGGTGGCTGTCACAGCCTGACATTGGCACACGGGGACAGGGAAAGCCACCATCCTGTCAGCTGGGCTGGCAGCTGGAGGGATGGCAAAAGCTGCCCTGGCCCTGCAGACATCACCATGCAAGTGGATGCTGCCAGCCAGCATGGCCCCTGTAGTCGCAGCCACGGGAGCCAGGTGCCAGCCCAGTTTGCAGGGTACAGGATGGGCCCCGGGGGATTGGAGACCTGGGCAGGGGACCTGGGAGAACAGATCCTGTCCTGCAGACCCACATCACGAGGGTTTGCCACGCAGACGTCCTGCGAGTGGGGAGAGCCACCGATCCCACTCGGAGGCAGGAGCAGGAAAAGGCAGGAGGCTCATGACCCCAGGAAAATGGTAGAAATCCCTAGAAAAGCCACAGGGAGCGGAGACAGGCCCCAGGACAGCATGAGTGGGTGGGCAACCAGGACATGGTGCAGCCATGGTGGGAGCCGTAGCCCCCCCCAACCAGACAACACTGGCACAGCCATCCTGCAGGACACGAAGTGACCTGGGCATTTCAGTCGGAGTCGGATCCTGCCAGGTGAGCTGCTCCCAGCCTCACAGCCCTAACGGCCCCAACGGCTTTGCCTTTCTTCTTAATCAAATAAAGTTTTGCACTATTTAGATTTTCACAGCTCATTTGGTTTTGTAAGACCGGTCTCCCACTAAAGGCGAGCGTTATAGGGGAGAGCTGAGCAATGGGAGTGATGAAGGCTGAGGACCCTGGAGAGGAATAAACGCCCGCTCCTAAAAGTACTGTTTACGAAAGCTGCTTTTGTTTTTTTTTCTTTTTTTCCTCCTAATTTCATGATTTTAGGAGGGCCAGGGAGATTTATGTCTTTCTGGGAGTTGGCAGCATTGCAACAGTCTAGTCATCAGAGGAAAATGTGAAAAATAGCTGGGCCGGAAAAAAACCCTTAGGATTTCAGAGAGAGAAGCAAAATGAGAGCTGACATGTCTGGGCGTTCTGGGCAGCGCAGGGACACTGTGGGTAGAAAGCTGCCCCTGCAGAACCCACCAAGAACCCTACCAGAATTAGCCGAGTGCTGCTGGCTGCCCTGGATGCAGGGGTGCCAGGGATGCTACCGGGGCGCTGGGCTCATCCGTTCCCGCAGGACAAGTGCGGCAGCTGGGCACTGACTGGACACATGGCCACCGGTGAGAAGGCATTTGCATCTGTGCAGGAACATCAGCTCTGGGATGTCTCTCACAAATCCAGATTATTCTCTTCCTAAGCCATCAATATTAAATATTTAATGATTAAATTGTTAGATTATTTTATTATTATTTTTCTGGTCCTTCCAGCTGAGCTCTCTCCAGGCTGGCTGGCACACGTCCCTCACAGGGGACAGGATGCTGAACCCTCGCGCGGCTCCTGGCCCAACACGGAGAGATGTCTGATCTGCCTGTGGGACCAGGTCTCCCCTACAAAGTGTTTCAGCCTGAGGACTAATGGAGGTTTTGGAAGAATTTAAGATCTAATGAGGATTTTGGAAGCATCCCAAAGAAGTGGATGCTTTCTGCATGGCAGAGCTCATGCCAGAAGTACCAGGATGGGGCAAATTCTCCCTGTGCTACTTAGAAATGGCTTTTCTATTTCAACCGGCCCTAAATACAGCAGAAGGAAAAAGGAAAGTGTGTTTAAAAAGCCTGAACTGAACTCAAAACAATCCAAAAGGTTTTCATTTTGGGCTAAACAAAACCTTGGGTGCTGAGGCGATATCTGGGTTTCTTTATTTAGTCAATAGGACAAAAAACTCTATTTCTTTCCCAGTTTGACCAGCACCATGTGGGAGCCACTCATCTTTAGCAGGGATGGAAAAAGCGGTTGTGATTTGAGCGCCGCTCAGTGACTTCATAGAAATGAAGCAACGCAAAACACTGTGAAACACCCTGTGGACAGAAGCATCGTTACCGCAGGCAGAGCCTCCCTGCACCCGTGGCACCCACCATGCTCAGCCCTTCCCCATCGAGCCTGGTGCTGCTCATGGCACAACTCATCTGCAGCTTCCCTTCACCCCCCCAGGCTCCACAGAATCACAGAATTGGAAGGGACCTTTAAAGGCCATCTTGTCTTAACCCCTGCGATGAGAGATCAGGTTGCTCAGAGCCTTTCACATCACTCCTGGGGACCCCGAGCGGTGAATACAGATAAATATTTTGCCAAGCGTGTGTGTGCAAGAGCACAAGGGGGAAAGTTGGCCCACGCAGCTGGTCCATGCTCTCGGTGTGGTGTGGCTGGGTTTCTGTTTCCCTCGGTCTCCTCCATTACCCGGGTTGCCCACCTGTGACGCTGCCGCCCAGTTCAGGTGTCTGCCAGGACCACAACAGCATAGCAAGGAGGAGCCCAGGGCTGAGACGGAGCAAACTTGTGTCACATGTGACACCCTCCTGGCAGGCAGGGTGACGTATGGCAACTGCATGGGGTTTGGCAGGGCCCGGCCAGCACCAGCTCCTCCACAGCAGCTCTGTCCTCACCAGCAAGGAGCTGACTGGAGGCTGTACCTGGGGACACAGGTCCGGGGAGCTTGGGCTGGGACGTCCTGCTTGCATTGGGCTGTCACCGCTGTGTCTGAGCTCTGCCCTGTGGGACACACAGACATGGTCATGGCTGTGACTACCCCTGGGGGTAGCTGCAGGATGCCCCAGTAACAGGCAGCACAGACAGCCCTGCCTGCTATCAGGTTCTTGACAGGAAGATTTGGTAATGATTTTTTCTCCCCAAGGAAAAGGGCTGGGGGACACCCCCAGAGCCACCATGTCCCTACCTGGTGTCATCCTGGACTTGTAGACACGCCCCACACCTCTGCCATGGGCAGGAGATCATTTTCAGCAGACAAAAGAAACCAAACCTGCCTGCCTGGACCTGTCTGAGAACGGGGTGTCCCTGGCTGCCCATGGCAGGGGATGGAAGATTTGGGGGGGCCACTCAGACCCTTGCAGGGATGCTCTGGGGGGAAATGGGGGGGACACACCCAGGAGAGGCTCCGGGACAGGGCAGGAGGAGGGGCTACCTACACTGTGTCTGCACCCACCGCCCTACCAGGGTCCTGTGAGGGGACACTTTGGGTCTAAGTGAGTGTGTCCCCCCTTAGGGCGCTGGCCAGGACCCCAGCCCCTGCTCTGGTCCCTCATGGCTGCTTCTCTGGAGTGAGGAAACAGGGTGGATATCCACCACGGGCAGCTGCCTCTTGATGTAATGTAGGCAGCAAAGTCACGGTCCCTGTGGCACGCAGCTGCGGAGCAAAGCAGGAATTTTGGGAGCTCCACCCCTCCCTGTCGCACCAGGTCTCCCCGGGAGGGAGCATTTGGCTTCAATCAGCTGTACCTTGGCAGAGGCTGGGCTGGTTACGCAGGCAGCGCTGAGCACCCACGCCAGGCTGGGGTCACGGCCCCAGGGAGACATTGGACCTGGCAGGGAACCAGCAGGATGCTGGAGCAGGGCCAGGATGCTGTGCTCGATTCCACCCGGGATGGAGATGTTGGGGGCACCTGGCACAGCTGTGGGCCCAACGTCCCCTCAGGAACAAGACAGGATGATGCGGCAGAGGCTCACCCACGACTGCCCTTGCCATATACCCCGCAGAGGGGAGGGCAGACCCAGTCCCTTGCCACCTGGGAGTGGATCTTTGCTCCACCATCCCTCAAGTGCCAGTGGAAAAAAAACCTCTCTGATGGTGGCATCCAGGAAGGAGGAATGGGGAGCCCTGAGCACAAGCCAGGTAATGCTGCTAAGGCAGGAGGCAGTTTTATCTCTGCCAAGAGGAGAAAAGTTCTGGAGAGCTGGAGCCTGGGATACAGGCAGGGCTGCGGCCACAACGCAGGTCTGGTGCAGGAGAACACCTGCAACGAGGGACCAAGGCGATGAGCAAGAGGTACCGGATGCCAGTTCACAGGTCGGAGACACACCAGGCACCCTCTTAGCCAAGACAGCCCTGCACGGCCTGGCTCCCTGTCCTGGTGAGGACCAGCCCCAGGACCCGGGGGCTTCTCCAGGTCATCACATCCTCAGTTCATGTCCCAGGGACTGCACTGGCAAGAGCGGGACAGTGGGCACAGCTCGTGTGGGCTGACAGCATGCTGGGTGCTGAAGCTGCTGCAAACTGCCCAGGGCAGCCAGGACCCACGATGGGCAGAGCAGTTTCCGACTGTGCAGCAGGGAAGAAAAGCAAAAAGCACAAAATCTATGGGCTGGGGGCCCAAGATGCGGCTGTTCCTGCTGGCATTTGGGATAATTGCTCTGCTGGGAGAGCGGCCCTTCTCTAAGGGGGTTAGCTGGGCACGCAGCCCAGCCTCCAAGGGCGTGAGAAGAGCATGGAGCTGGGCAGAAGAGAAACTACAAATAGACCTGGGTGACTGGATCCTTCCCAAACCCCATGACTGAGGACACAGAGGAGGAGATCCTGCATCCCCTGGGTCAGCCTGGGGGCCAGGCCCATCTCTGGGTCGAGCCCAGGCAAGACTCAAGCACACCCTTCTCCCAATAACAGCCCCCCACCTCCATACTCTGGCAGTGGGGAACACCCATGCAGTCTCACCTGGGCGCCTGTGACAAATGCCTGGTAATGTGAGTGTTCACTATGGTATCAACCCTCAGTATCCATAAAGGCTGAGAGATGAAGGGATGGAGAGCAGCCCTGCTGAGGACTTGGGTGGATGGACATGAGCAGGCAATGTGTGCTTGCAGCCCAGAAAGCCAACCACATCCCAGGCTGCATCCCCAGCAGCGTGGCCAGCAGGGCGAGGGAGGGGATT
>VZSZ01007041.1:82570-95581 GCA_013398815.1 Ibidorhyncha struthersii | reverse complement strand
CTATTCCTATTCCTATTCCTATTCCTATTCCTATTCCTATTCCTATTCCTATTCCTATTCCTATTCCTATTCCTATTCCTATTCTAGTGTTGTACCTGGATTTGACAACATCAAGCATGGAGGGGCCGAGTTGAGGTAGGTCAGCAGGAGCTGCCCTGGCTGGGGACAGTAGGGACCTGCTCCAGCTGTTCTGGTGTGGACCACAGCTTCATGCAGCAGTTTCCAGATGTGATCAGAGCCCTGGAGGTGCGTTCAGAGATCTGTGCAAAGCCAGCTCTACTGGGAACAGAGCCTGGACAGAAGGAAAGATGTTCACCCACATCACCCAGAGCATTGCTTACAGACCTGGCCACAAGTCCAGGTCTTGTGGCTCCTGGAGCACCGCTGGAGCAGTGCCAGCCCCCACAGTTAATGGTGCTGAAGTGGACACAGCCCAGACACACAGGTGATGGTCAGGGACCCAGAAGCAGCGTGGCAGCTCGAGGCCAGCCCTGCAGCTCACAAAGGGACCCCAGTGCCAGCAGGCCCATCACCCTTCTGCAGCTCCCCCATCACCCCACCAGCGGTCCCACAGGAATTGGGCCTGGGGCCAGCGCTGCCAGGCCATGGCCAGGATGTTCCCCTGGGCCGGGGCAGTGGCAGCTGTGGGGCAGGGGGAGAGTTGCCCTGGCTCTGCACAGAGCAGCATTGAGCGGGGACAATGATCCTCTCTTTCCTTTGAAAGCCCTCATGGGCTCAACATCCAAGCAAAGGCATGAAATGGGAACTGAAGGCAATTATCCTCCCCCTCCTTGCCCTGTCTGGGACTCGTGGCTGCCCTAAGCACCACTTGAAAGAGGCCGCAGCAAAGAACCCTCTCACAGCTGCAGGGGACTTGGCTCAGGTCCCCCTCCTGGCTCCGCTCCCAGCAGAGGCAGCTCAGCCCCGGAGGGTTCTGCAGGGTGTGGGGAGTCCCAGCTCACCCCACAGCCCGGCTGTGCTGAGAGGCAAAGGAAAGTGCCCCTGGCCAGTGTAGAGCCCCAGGTTTGCCCCAGGTGGTGCTGCCACCCTCAGTGCAGGGCAGAGAGATGTCTGCCGCAGCACCCCGTGCTAGTAAGGTCCCCTCTGGCTGTCCCTGAGAGCACCATGGCCACCACTGCCCACCGCCATGGGAGCCAGCTCCAAGGGAGGGGGCTTAAAAAGAAACAAGAGGTTGTGAATTACATCCGCACCACCTGAGGAGTACGAGCCCTCAGTGTAGCTTCTGGAGGAGCAGCCAGATGATGCAACAAGCACTGGAAGGGGTGCAGGTGGCTTCATGACCCCGTCCCACAGCAGCGAGGAGAAAACAGAGGTCCCCAGCCCCAAAGCATGGGGAAGCCCAGAGGGGATGGGAAAGGGCATGGGAACACAGCCTGGAGCAGAGACCCCCCTGGGGACCTCATGCTCAAGCCGTGATTGTGCAACCTCAGCTCACCCCACATCCCCTGGGACAGGACAGTCCGGAACTTCACGGCTCACAGCAGTAGAGAGACAGAAGGATAAATTAAATAGTTCACCCCACTTTATTATCCCTACAGACAGGTGACTCTCCTCATAAAGAGGGTCACTTTTAATTAAACCTCAGGCAAAACAGGCACTGGACACCAGAGGTGACATCATGAAAAAGATGGCAGATACCGATGCCCAGGGGACAAACTAACACCTTACTCCTGCAGACAGGGGACATGACTAGCCATGGCTTTGCTCCTCTTCCTCCTCCCTCTCCCTGGCATTCTGCTGATCCCCACTCTGGCACAGGGCAGCAGGCACAAGGGTAGAGCAGGGATTCATGCCTTACAGTGAGCTTCAGATCAAGATCAACCTCAAAGACAGGAGTTGGACAGGACAGACACCACTGCACAGACAAAAAACAGGAGTGAGAAAGGAACTGGTCTGCACAGTGCCCAGTCCAGGGCAGGGTAAGGCCAGCACCTTCTGCCTAGCTCAGTGCACTGTGCCATGGCGTCGTGCCAGGAGAGTCAGAACATGAAACAACCCTGGAGAGAAAGGTCCTGGTCTTGGAGCTACAGAGGGCCAGGCCTGTGCTACATGGGGATTCACAAGGATCTCCTGTGAAAGTACCATAAATACCAACTACCAAGCCACAGTGGAAGACATCGTTCAGCTCAAGCATCATCACTGAGCTGGGTGGGAAGGAGGAAGTATTCTGAGATGCACCAGTCTAACAGGAGCCACTCTTAGACCACCACCCCAAGAGACCTGGAGAGGGCTGCAGTTCACACTCGGGATGTCACCCCGAGGAGCCAGCGTCCACCACCAGGACGGGCAAAGCTGCTATTTCTCCACTTGGAGGTGTGCAAAGGAAAGAGCCCATCAGCCTCCTCTCTATCGCCCATGTTCAGTCAAAAACAAAACCATGTCCTAAAGCCCCTCTGTGAAGTCACGCTTGTGTTAGCATCCTCATGCTGTAGGACATCACCTCTCCTTTTAAAGTCATCGTTAGAAAAAATATAAGCCTGGCAGTGATAAGGAAGCATTTGCCAGGTCAAGCCAAATAGAGGGATGTAGATGTGTCTGCCTCAACCTGCAAACAGCCTGAAACAGCAGCTCAGAGGTATAGGCTACCTCGTTTGGGTCTATGGCTCATTAACTACAGGAGCCTGCAGATGTGTAAACAGCAACTATGGCATCACTACCACAACCTGGAAAGAGGGGTTACCCCAGGAGAAGCACCAGCTCAGGCACTGCCCTGGCCCAGTAGTGTCATTGGTAGGCAGAACTCAGGCAGCAGACAGTGGCCAGGCATGCCCCATTGGATTTTTCAATCTTGTCCTCTGACAATGGGATAAGCCACCCTGCAATGGCCAGGCCTGCCTGGAGATGACAGCTGGAGAGTTGAAGACGCACCATCTTTTTCTGAGAGCAGCCAAAATTCAGCCTAAGCCAGGCCAAGGGCACAGCAGCTACCCCCTGCATGGGCAGCAGCCGTTTCCCCCAGCACGCTGGGGATCATGGGGCTGGGGGTACAGTCCCAGCAATCCCTTTAGAGACAGAAAAGGAGCAGCTTTGAGTGCAGCATGGCTAGAAAGCCCAGCAGCAGAGCAGTGCGGGCATGCTCCCCAGGTGGGGTCAGGGAAATGCCTTCCCGGCTTCCTTCTACAGAGATGCCACCAGCAGCTCCAGACCTCAAGATACAACACCTGGAGCAATGGGTTTTGGGCAAGAGTTCCATGAAACCCCTGGGGAAGCTCGAGGACAGGGCACGGGAAGATGGGTGCTAGATGAAGGTGGAGTCCAGCTGGCTCATTTCATGGTTATTGCGGGCACGAGCCTCAAAGAGCTGCTTGATCAGGGCAGATTTCTCCTGCTCCAACTGGGTGATGCGTTCGCTCTTGTCAGTCACCTCCTGCACAGGACAGAGGAGGAAAATGCTTCTCAGAGGAGGAAAACGCCGGCATTGGATGCTGGGATGCAAACCCCAGTGGTGAGCCCGGCCCTGGCAGGGGCATCACAGGTGCCCCTCCCCCAGCAGCTCTGCTCCTAGACCCCAGCCTCAGCATCTGCACTCTCTCGTGACCTGCATTGTCCCTCTGGCAGGGATGCCCCATCCCTGACCATGGGCCCCCAGCTATCAGCTAGACACAGCTGCATGACAGGGCATGTCTAGGTGCAGCCCACCTGCTGGCATGACCAAGGCTGGCCAAGCTGAAGGAACACTTTCCACTGCCTCGTATTCCTTCCCCAGCCCTATCCCACCCCCTGGCCTCTCCCAGCTGGCTCCCAAGTGGATCTCCTCCCCCCGTATCCCCACTCACCTTGGTGAGAAGGCGGTTTTGCTCCTTCAGCATGTTGATGGCTTGCTGGGAGCCTGCTGAGGCTGGGGATGCCACAGGGACCAGCTTGCTCAGGGCTGAGGAGGGGTTCGCTGGCTGCAGAGAAGATGAAGGGCAGAGATGAGACACTGAGCCTCCTTCCTGGTGGCCCTCCCCAGCCTTTCTCCAAGGCCAGAAGCTGTTTCTGTGGCACAGCCCAGCACAGGACTAAGATCCCAACACAGGCCATTGCAGGGTCTCCAGCAAGGCAGGCAGAGGTGGGAAACATTCCTGCCAGTGTGCCCGGTTCCTGCCAGGAGCCCCTCAGGACAGCCAGCTCCGAGAGGGCTGACTCAGCACCTCAGGATGGTTTCCTTATTCGCTTGACAATGGCTATGCCTTTTTGGGAATCTCCTTTAGTCCCCCAAATGCCTTGAGCATCCTCCAGCCCAGCTCAGGACCAGCTGTGCCATCCCCCATCTCTTGCCCACAGAGCCGAGTCACCTCCCCAGAGCCCGGGGGGAACTCAGGCAGCTCTGACGTCAGCCCAGCCACCAGCAGGAGGGGTCCCAAGCTCACGTCAACACCACATGCTGCTAATCTGCTGCTCTCACCTTGCCAGCAGTGGAAAGGAGGTCACCCAGGCAGCGGTTCACCTCCTGCAGCTTGGGGAGCAGGTGCCCCAGGTGGCTCTGGCTGCCCTCAGGGAGGGATTCCTGGGGGATGGGGAGGAATGAGAGGCTGGGGGTTACCATGGGGCCGGCTCCAGCTCCAACCAAGTCCCAGCCCAGTTCTCCAAAACCACAGAGCAACCCCAGACCCCTGCAAGCAGATAGGCACCCCAAGACCAAGCCCCAGACTCACAGCACTGTTTTTTTTCTTCCCCAGGAGCCTCTGGCGTTCCTGCATGAACTGGATGTGCTGGTGGTACCACTCCCGGGCGTGCTCTACCAGCTCCAGACCCTGCAGCAGGAAATCCTTCTCCTGTTCCAGCTCCTTCATGTGCTTCAGCTGCAGGACAGAGCACGCAGACACGTCACTCCCTCCCCACCAAACCCTTGTCAAGCCCCAGAAGCTGGTTTCTTCAGGAGGCGCAGAGGGATATGGTCTCAGCCCCTCTCCTCACGTAAAGCTGCAGAGGAGCAGGATGACGGCTTCTGCCTGATGCTGCTTTGGGGGGAAAGTTCTCTGATTTGGGAGAACAACCAAAGCAGGCAAAGGACAGTCAGGCCATCTCCACCCTCCTGCTCCCCACTGCAGAAGCAAGTTTCTCTATCTCGTATTTATCCAGGGGCGCAGCAAGAACGGGGCCTGCGGCCGCTCCCCAAATCCCCCCAGGGCCGCAAGCATCAGCCAGCAGCACAAAGATACACAGCTTTTGGCGAGCAGCAAAGCAGCTGAGCTAAATGTGCACATTCAAAGCTGGGGGAAAACATCTAGCCCTGTTTCCCCAGCGCTCTGCTCCCCCCTCTGCTTTACCCCCATGGCCCCTCCGAGCTGCCTGCCTTGCTGCCTCTGCCTCCTCTGCCATGACACAGCCCGGCCTCCACTGCCCATGGCACAGACCAGGCTCCAGGAGAGTCTCCTTCAGACACCAGTGGGATTTTGATCACCCAGAAGCTGCTGGATGTTCAGAAACCTCTCCTGCTGCTTTGGAGAGCATCTGGACAGGGACAATTCAGCTCAGAAGTGCCCCTGAACAGATCCCCGCTCCTGGGGACAAGTGAGACCATACCAAGACCTTCTTCAAGCTGCCAGCGCTTCCCCATCCTCACTGCCAGCCCCGAAGCCTCCCAGCCGCCCCATGTCAGCCACACTTTACACCAGGGCTGCTCTTGGTCTCGCTGCTCCTGGAAATGCTGTTTGCAAAGTGCCAGCCCCTGCCCCCCACCCCCCGCCACGCTTGGATGCACAGATGGACCAAAGGGGACGTACCCATAGGAAGAAGCGCAGAGCCTTGGTGCTATGCAGGCTGTTGCTGAGGGGCATGAAGAAGGTGCTGTATGTGGCAAGGACCCCCACCCAGCTCGGGCTGCATCCTGCAGCTGCCTGGCCTGACCTGGTCCCACCAGGCCTGCTGGCCAGCACGGTGACCAGAGGAAGAGGTGGCATCCCACAGAGCAGCAGGACTTCAGCAGCTCTGACGGGTGCAGGGACAGATGGCATCTCACTGAGGATGGGATGCTCTGGGGGCAGAGGCAGCTTCTGGGACAGGAGGAAGACAGAGCACTGGACTTGGCTGGTGCTACCCGGGGTAGAAGGAGAGGGGACAGTGCTGTCCCCTGGGCCACCTACAAATGAAAGCGCTCAGCCTCTCACAGAAGGTCTCATCCCAGCTACCCCCTGTGGCCATGGGGAAATCAGGCCGATCAATGATGGATTGGCTGAAAAACACCAGCTAAGCTGACACCAGCTGTCGTGCAAAGGGTCCTGGGACTGGAGCACAGCCCCCACAACTCTGCTTCGCTGGTAGGGTGAACCCATCCCAGTGCACCCCAGGATGCAGGATGGACACCAGTGCTCCCATCCCCACTCCCCCCGCCCCAGGTTTTAGGCAAATTAGCCTAATCACAGCTGAGTGCCAACATCCTCCCAGCATCAGGGGGGAGATGATAGCACTGTCCTGCACAGGGATTTGGTCCTTGCCAGAGTCAAACCTGCTCCAACTGTCTCTGTACACTCAGAAGTGGGATCAGTACCCAAAGGCTCCTGCCAGGGAAGGCTTCTCACCTTTGGGACAGGGACCCCTTCTCCGGGGGGAGGAGCACATGAAAGGCAGCGCAGCACTTGGGTACACGGGGAGGGGGGGAAGAAAGGCAGAGGACCTCCCTCCCCCTGCCCCCCACAACAACTTGGGGTAACACAAGCAAGGGCAACACAAGCCCAGGGCAAGAGTGCCTGTGGCACAGCTGGGAACAGACCCCAGTCCTCGGCAAGACGTGCTGGCTGCCAGCCCCTCCTCACCAGTACCAGGCAGGACCTGGAGCTCCTGGGAGTGACAGGCTCCAGCCTGGAGCTACACACACAGGGAAAAGCCTTGCTAGGGAAGGAGGGACCTTCCTCTCTCTGAAGCAGCAACCCACAGCCACCAAACCCCTGAGAACCAGAGACTCCCATCCCCAGACACACACATCTACATTTATTACTCCTTGCCAGCACCTCTCAGCAGTGACCCCCTCAGCCCAAGAGCACCCCAACCCCTTGCATGGCTGCAAGCGCAGCAAACCATGTGTGCACAAATTCCCCCTCCCCAGGCCAGGTGTCAGAGCATGTTATGTCCCCCAAGGCCAGTGCCAGGCTGTAATTAATGCTGCCCGTGCTGCTGGTTAGCCCCGCTGGGCTCAGGGAGCTGGGTGACACCAGGGCATGAGAAATGGAAGTGCAGAGATGACAGCCGCAGCCTCGGCAGCAGCTCCAACACCCACCGGAGCTCGTCCCACTGATCACTCATTCTGCAGGCTGGGTCCTGGCTCCCTTCCCAGGAAAATTTAGCTTGAGTTTGTGGGCAACATGCCCAGGCGGCTCCTCCATCCCACTTGAGAGCAGTGCAGATCACTTCATCCAGGCAATCTGATCCAAGCCTCTCCACTCGGGGATGGAGTGAGGGAAGCAGATCCCTCCATCCTGGGCTGCCCGGCTAAATTCAATGCTGATTGCTCTACATTACAGGCAAAAAGTCTCTTGGGAGCCAGGAGGATCAGCACACTTGAGCCCTGACCTACAGAGAACGTCTGGCAGGGGACACAGCCCGGCACCACTGCTCACCAGCGCAGAGAGTGCCCGACCTTCACTGGAGTGCTTGAAAGGCCCAGAGACCCACCTGCTTCTACACCTACACGATAGAGCTTTCTATCCAAAATATCAGGATCTGCCTGACACCCCACAGCTCACACGTGCAGGGTGGGCAGGGGGGAGCCACAGCCCAAACAGAGCTGGTGTCAGTGGTGAGGGACCCTGGCAATCCACCTTCCCCTGGGTACCACAGGTCCCTTTGCTGGAGCCCCTGACAGGGCTGTCCCCTTACCATGCTGAAGTCCACACCGTTGGTGATGGTGTGTCTGCGGTGTTCTGCACGTCCCCTCTGATGCCTCCGAGTGTCCCCAGCCCCTGGATGGCTGCCATCTCCCTGGGACTGCCCAGCAGCCTTAGCATCACCACCTGCAACAGAGGAAAGCATGAGGCCAACAGCAGCTTGCAACAAAAACCTCCCCATGGCCAACTTCTGTGGGACTATCTGCAGGGTGGTCTTGCAAACAGATGTGGCAGGGAACAGCTGAGCAAAGCGCTGGCCCAAGTGCCTGCTCACATCTTTGTATGGGCAGGGCAGGCTTCAGCAGCAACTGACTTGGCTGTGCCAGGCTGGCAACAGACCTCAGTGGTCATCTGCAAAAAGCAGGCAGCTTCAAGGCAATGTTGCTTAAGTCCCAGCACAGGCAATTAAACCATTAGTGACTGCCTACCCTCATCCTGTGCTCATGGGACCCCTGGCTCCCGCTTGGGTGGCACAGGCTCTGCCAGGAACCTGACTCCTCCTGAAGGCAGCTCCTGCTTGGTGATGGGCTTGGCCATGCAGATGTACCCCTCCAGACCCCATGCCTGTGGCCTAACCATAGAGTAAACCAGGCTGTAGGCTTTCCAAAATTTTATTAAAATCCCAACATCCTATCTTGCAAAAGATGGATTCTACTACAAACACATGACACTGGTGCAAATCCATGCATAACCTATTTTTGCAGATTAAGTTCATGCTGGCAGGTTTCAGGCTGGATCAGACACCTCCTGCCTATGCTGGCTGTACGCCAAAGCAGGTATTACCTGGGCACCTGCAGAAAAGTCAGTACAAGCCCCGCACCGCCTGCCCTGGCAACTTGCCAGAGATGCAGCCCTGTGGCCCTGGCCAAGACAGCTCAGATCCCCGCTTCTGGCTGAGCTGGCAGAGCACTGCCTCGCCACTCCAAACAGCGGCACCAGGGCAGCCGAGGGTGCAGCCAGCACCCTCCTCAGACGTGCCTGGGCAGCAAACCTGCTGCGCCTCCCTTCTTGGCCCGGTCCCCTGCGGAGTCCCCAGCAGACCCTGCCTCACGCTCACCCCCCTTGCTCTTGCAGCTCACCCCGCTCTCTGCACACAGCTTCCCTCAAGAGTTTCTTTCCCAACCTGGCTCTCAAACAAGAGCAAGCAAAGGCAGGCGGTGAGGCAGCTGGGGAAGACATTTCCTCCTTGGGGCTGCTCCCCACGTATCTGCCAGGCACCCCCACCCATCGCCACATCCTCCTCCCACGGTTGGGCACACGCCGGCTCCCAGGCACCAGGGCTGCTGGCACAGGTTTAGCATGTTCCCTGCTGCGTGGGCGTGCAGGGCTGCGTGTGCCGGGACATTGCGGGTGCGAGGCATTGCCTGGGCTGGCACATCGCTGCCTGCTGCTCCACAAGGCTCTTCAGTCGAGCACACGGACAGGATGGAAGAGGGAGACAGGGCAAGAGAGGGCAGCCGGGGCCGCAGGAGCTACCCTTCACCTTGAAGGCACTGAGGTCTGGGAGAGTCGAACCACAGTGGGGCTGCCTGCGCTGCTATGTTTGCACCGGTTCTGCAGTGGGAGCAGGACTCGGGCTCAGGGGGCAGCAGGCAAGGCTACACAAGCACCTCGCTCAGCCTCTCGCTTTGTGCTGCTCCATCACGGCATCTCACTTCTCCTATCAGCAAGTGCTCTGGCGTAGACAGGTCTCCAGCACCTCAATAAACACAAAGTCTTTGACATCGCCCATTCATCTGTTTTCCCAACTGTCTTTGTTTTCACGCACCTATATCTACCTGGGAGGAACCCAGCGAGACCAGTGCAACCACATATATATTCTCCTAGCAGACCTGTAGCACATCCTGCCTGGGGAGATGAGGAATAGCCCCAAAACCAAGAGCAGCTTCAAAAGGCAGAATCCCACAGCAAAGCCAGGAGAACCTCTGGGAAGAGCTGCAGGGTAGAAACAACATGTTAAAAAGGTTTTTGCTGCTGTTACTTGGAAACGCCAGGTTGTGCTGAGCTGAACCTGTGAGAAGGTGCTCCCTGGTCAAACAACTGAGCTCTGTGCACCTGAGCTGATGACGTAGTGGCTAATACAGGACTCCCGCTAATGAGCTGGGATCAGGTCTTAGGCAAAGAGCAGGATCCGCTCACCAGAGGTGGAAGAGATCCTGCTATGAGATTCGGGCTGGCCTCCTCCCTCCCAGAGCCTCTCTGCCCCTGCAGGGCCTGAGCCCAGTGTTCACCAGCCAGAGCAAGTGCCCAGGACCCAGCAGACGCCTCACGGGTGTTTTACACATTTAGACACCCGACCCTGGCAATGGCTCAGGCAATAACAGCTACCTACAACCCACCCCCTCCTTCCTGCCGGGGCCACCAGCTCTCCAGGCAGCTGCCAGAGCCAGGCCTCCCCAGCAGCAAAGGCCAGTGCTGTGCTGGGGAGGAGGCAGTACCCAGGGCCACCACCTACCTCCTCGGCAAGGCATTTTCTGCTGTGTCTTAACTTCCCCAGGTCTCAGCTCTCAGGGGAACCACAAGGGTAAAGACACCCAACAGCGAGACGCTTGGACACTGCCATGACAAGCCACCAGTGGCAGGGAAGCCATCATAGAATCATAGAATGGTTTAGGTTGGAAGGGACCTTGAAGATCATCTAGTTCCAACGCCCCTGCCATGGGCAGGGACACCTCCCAACTAGACCAGGTTGCTCAAAGACCCATCCAGCCTGGCCTTGAACACCTCCAGGGATGGAGCTTCATGGTGACTTTGCTGCCCAGTCTCTTCTCCACTATCACCTCCACCATCCTTGCATCCGGCAGATGCTGTTGGCTACCCAGAGACCATGGCTGGTGCCCAGCAGCGGCTCGTGGGCTGCTCCAGCACCACCAGGCTGATGAGAGCTTCTGAGAAGCTGGAAGCTGACTCTGAGCAAGAACTTCAGAAGCACTTCTGCCCATATGCTAGTGGAGGTTAGCAGGGAAGAGGGGACAGAATCGCTGCCCCACTGACTCACTGCACCCCTGGGACACCAGGAGGACCACCTGGCCCCAACCTCTGCCACCTTGCCATGATTCACACCCAAATCACCTCTGACGCATGCAGATGTACCCCTGGACCAGGAAGCAGAGCTAGGGTGGCATCCTGCGAGCACCTCCTTCCCCCAAAACACAGACAGGGAGAGTTTCCTCAGGCTCGTCGCAGCTGATGAGCACTGATACCCCACCTCCCTGCCCTTGGTTGGGTTCTTACAGAAGCTGCCTCATGCAGCTGGAGGCTCAGACCAGCCTTGAGCCCAAATGATCTAATCTTAATGGAGACAGGGCTTCCTGGACCCATGGGCAGCTCTCAGCACCCAGCACATTTCTCCACAGGGAGGAAGAGCCGCGTCCTGCCACGGCAGCATCCAGCTCCCTTACAGCCAGTGGAAGAGACCATCTACCTGTTCAACCACACCCTGGGAGACCCTCTGCAGTGGAAGGGAGTGCTGGGCAGCTGTGCAGGATCTGGAGCTAAAAGAGCCAGAATAACTCTGAGTTATAACATTTGCTAAGCTGCTGAATCAACCTGAAAATCAGGCCTGTTGCCAGAATACGGCCCTGCACTGCGGGAAACTGGCAGCAACGGCCGAGGCACGAACCCTGCCTGCAGGCTCCAGACATCAGTGTAACGCCAGCCTATAATGGAAAGATCCTCAGCAGCCAGGAAGTTGTTGTAGTCATCTGCTTGCTCCTTTCCAGGGCAGAGCTTTCAATTTGCTGTTTATTTACCTAGCAGGACTTTTTTTTTTTTTTTCCAGGTTTTTCCAGATTTACACTCTTGACGATAGAAGAACCAGCCTGCTTAACAATATTCCACTAGATGAAGCTCCAGCAATTAGTCTGGAGGCAAAATGGAAAGCAGAGAACCTCCGCCACGGTTAAAGTTTCCTCTCCACCCATCAGAAGTAGGGACTGGGAGGGAACGGGGGGGAAGGGAAGGCAAACCAGCCCAGACAACTTTCCCAAGGTAGAAGTCATCATGCTCAAGTGTTGCAATAACAAATGCCAGCTCCTCACGCAGACCTTTGTGTCCATCGATCTCAAAGCGCTTCACAAATCTAGATAAAGAATTATTACCTCCACCAGAAGCCTGGTTTCCTTATAACGTCTCCTACTGCCTAGCCACAAATCAAGATGCCAGTGACAGAGTCGTCCCCTTGCCAAGGTCAGCATGACACCTGGTGGTGGGGGACCCTGGCAGACCCCCGCAAGGGGACCCCAGGTGCCGTGGAAGGGGCAGAGTCCACAGGGACCTGGCGGAGACCTCTGCAGAGCCCTGGCCTGGCCGCCTGGACAGCACTTGGGGACAGCAAAGCACATCTCCCTGCTGCCACTTTCCCATTTAATTATTGCTTAATTATTTGTTATTGTAAATAGTGCTGCAGAATTATCCAAACAAAAAAGTTGGATCGGGTCTTGCTATTTTTCTTGGTTCAAAATGTTGATGAAATCGTGAACCAAGCCCTTCTGAGAGGGCAGGCCCACAGCACGGAGCTCACCCGAGCGCAGGGCTGCTCCGTGACCACAGTTCGCACTCCAGTGAAGCTGCTCGGCTCTCAGAGGTCCAGCGACTCCCCGAGACCACCCAGCTCCTGAGGAAGGTCACCTACAGACTTTGTGCCAGGGGACAGCCACAGACACATTACAGTAAAGCCCTTAATTATTCTTGTCACCACTATAAACAGACAAGCACCCATGTGAGGGGAAGCACAAACCTGAGCCAGACAGGGGAACAGCACGCTCGCCATCTCGCTTTACCCACGGTTCACTTCAAAGTCCACCAAAACCAAAATTAAAACCAGCAGGAACTTCTGGGGAGTTTCACATCAGGCCTCCAGGAAGGGCTGGCTGCTAGTTTAAGCCTAAAGGAGGGAACAGGGCTGCGCTGCCTGAGGACCGCAGCAAGCCCAGGGTCTAACACGCCCTGCCTCACTTGAGCCTCCGGCAATGGTGATGCCCACGCGTCGGTGCTGCCTGCATTTCAGCGTTGCCTGTACTTCAGCATTGCCCGCACTTTGGTGCTGCTCACGTGTTGGTGCTAGCTACACTTTGGTGTTGCCCGCATTTTGACGATGGCCACGCTCTGAGGTTGCTTGCGCTTTGATGTTGCCCACACGTCGGCGACGCCCGCCCCGAGCCGGCCCCGTTCTTGCCCCGAGCCC
>VZSZ01007041.1:29963-75792 GCA_013398815.1 Ibidorhyncha struthersii | reverse complement strand
GGGGCGGCGGGGGGGGACACCGCTGTCCCGGCGGGTTCCCCAGCGCGGCCCGCCCGACTGCCGGTGCCAAAACCGCTAAGGTTTGTCCTCAAAACCAGGCAGGGCTGCCTTAAAACCGACAGGGTGGCGGCGGGAGCGGGCCGGGCTGGCCGGGTCTCTGCCCCTGCACGGGGTGCTTGTGGGGCACGGCCGTCCCCGCGGAGCCCCGGCCGGTGCTGGGAACCCCGGTGGAGCCGTGCCCTGCGGTAGCACCCGTGGGGTCGCGTCCAGCAGCCCGGGGGCGGCACCGGGCTGGGGGTCAGGCAGGAGGGAGGCGAGTGGGGGCTGGGGGTGACGGCCATGCAGGCAGGGAGGAGACAGGTTTGGGGTTCCGGCTGTACCGCTGGGCCCCGAACACGGGGAGCCACATGCCTGGTGCGCGTAGGGGCTGTGGCGGCACTTTGGGGTCGAGATGTTGAATTTTTGCTCTTGGCTGCTACATAGAGTGGCTGGAGAGCGTGTGGTCGGGGGCACACAGGGTGATGCTGTGCCTCACAGGTGGAGGTGAAGCCCCTGGGAAGGGTGGGAGCAAAGGGTTTGCGTTGCTGCCAAAATCGGGGCATGGGGGTCTCCCAGACCGCTTGTGGAGGTGAAGGCAGGTCTGCTGCTTAGCGCAGGGGCTGGCACAGAGCCCCATCCAGGCCATGCCACCTGCGGTGCAGGAGCGAGACCTGGGAACAGAGGGGATGGGCAGTGTGGAAGAAGCCCAGGGAAGCCCAACGTCCTCGGGTTTTAGAGCCTGGTAGATGCTGGCAGCTTTCCCTGGTCACCCCATGGTGAAAGATAGAGGTGATGGGGGCGGTGGCGGCTGGATGGTGGGGGCTGTGCTCCCCCCACAGCTTGTATGTCTTAACACTGACATCCTGTGCCTTTTTCCAAGTGCACGCTCTATTTCATTTACAAAGTTTCATATGCATCTCCCCTCCTTCTTTATACACTGTTAAAAAATAGTCGTCATTAAAAAAAGGAAGCCAGAAAAAAGACGCTGTGGTTGGAGAGACACTTGCCTAAATTGTGGAAAGTGCCTATGTCTGCACAGCCTTGACCCAAACCTGCCAGCAGAGAGGTGGGGATGTGTAGGCAGAGGAGTAAGTATTTCTGAACGAAAGCAAAAATAGAAGTGGCAGAGTCACAGGGCAGAGGAGCTTTTCTGCCACATCAGACTCCGCTGACAGGGCTGAGCAATGATGGAGGGAGAGGGAGGAAACTGGTGACCCAGGGGCCACATGTGCTTGGTCCAGCCAGGTTTTCCATCAGCTGTGCTCGCATCTCCAGCTGAGCAGGGGAGGGTGCCAGTGCCCGGCCAACACTGCGGCAGCTGCCCAGACCTAACTGGTGGGGTTTCGTAGGGGACCTGCTTGGATGGTGGTCGCTGCCTCTTGCTTGAGGGCGTTGCAGTGAGGAGGAAGGGAACCCATGACTCCTAGAGGCAGATGGGTCTAGGTCAGGGCTGCATGGTTAAATGTAAGAATTTTACCAAACTGGGTCCTTCATCCACTGCCCTGCCAGGCCAGCAAGGAACCAGCGTACCTACCTTGTGCTCCTTGTGCTGCCGTCTGCAACAGGGAAGGGAAGGCATACTGCGCAGGGCTGGCCTTGCTTGCCGTGACTGATGCTTACAGGAGTCCAGAAGGTCTGGCATGGTTGGGGCTACCAGCACAACACAAAAGTTGCCTGGCCCCAAAGTCCGGATGGTCCCTAGCCACACCAGTCCTGCAGGCAGCGTTTCTTAATTTCTACCAGGAGAGGGGGACACGGTTCCTCTGTTTCCCTTTGGTTTGTTTTTATGATCCAGTTTAAAGCTGGAGATGGGAATCGGCCCTCGGTTTTATTTCCTGGGGGAGGGCAGTCAGGAGCGAGACTTTGTGCTGCTGAACCCGGGCAGTGCTGGCATGCTACGTGTCCCTGTGAACGTGGCCTCATCCCTGGGAGCGTCCCCGTGCTCCCGCATGGCATTTCCAAGTGGAGCTGGTATGGGCAGCACAGGCTTTGTGGGGATTGTGGGTCCCTGAGGGGGATGCAGGCTCCGAAAGGCTCTTGGTTCCAGCGAGCTGCTCGCAGTGTTGAGCTGGACGATAGCATAGTGAGCAGTCCTGACCTGCTGCTCAACATCCCTGAGGCTGCACAGCTGGGAGAGCCTGTGGCTGAGGGTTCCCCTCCCTCAGCTGAGCTCAACCGTGCTCTGTCCACTGGTGTTCGGGTTCCCAGCAGCTCCCACCTGCAGCGTGTCCTCTGCAAGCAAAGACTGAACAACTGAAAGTCTCCTCCTTTTCCCTTCCCAATTTTCCGTGATTAAAAAAAAAAAAAAAAAATGGTTAAAAGAACCAGGCAACTCAAAATTTGGTCTTGGGAACACCCAAGGTATTTTTTAATAGTTAAAAAAAATGAATAGCACTGTTATTGTCTCTGAGACGATAAAACTTAGCCTGGTCAGATTTGCTTCAGATCTTAAACAGAAAAATTAAGCAATCATATTTTCTAGGCAGCCTTAGAGATGATGGTATAAATCTAGCAGAGTCAATTTTACATTCTGTAAATGTTTTGTTAATGAAATCTAACTCTCGGGCATGGGCTGCAGCATAGCTCCCATTTCATCAGAGTGTTTGATAAGCCATTCTGGTTATCTGACTGCTCTGCAGAATGAAGGATTTTTGTTTTTTTGCTTTATTCTTCTCTTACAACAGCAGTCAGCAATTGGGCTGATGTGCCTGTTCAGCAGGAGAATTCAGTCTGTTCTTGCAAGATGAATCTGTTCTTCCTGCAAAATCTATTTTTGTTTTTTACTTTCTATGCAGAATAAGACTTGCTGCAGGATTGGTGGGTATCTAACAGCCAGCACGTCTTCCCTATTTTGTTTGGCTGAGCTGTTCATATTTCTCATGCTGCAGAAAATAAGGTGCGTGGTTTTTTAAGAGGGATATTTCCATTTACTGCAGGAGGAGTCAGTTATTATGAACTTTAGTTGTGAATATTAGTAGTTTTACAGCTGGGAAGTCACAGCAGACCTACTTACTCTAATTTTGGTGGATGCATTTTCATAGCAACCTAAGATCAAAAACTTGGAAAAACTCTCTGGGAGTTGTAGAGTTGCACTGTAAATACTGGGAATGCCATAAATGATGGGAAGCAAAGTTGCCTTGCTGGGTTGTTCGTGTGTGCTGTGGTCAGCCCTCTCCTGGGAATACAGTCACATCAGTCTGCTGGATTTTGGGAAGAGAAAGAGAATGACACCACTGATGTTCTCTGTGATACTGCTTTGGGCTCGGGTTCATCCCGCTTAAATCAAGGTTTCGGTTCCCGCAGTGAGAAGCCCCTCTGGGAGGTGGGTGTGAGATGCCAAATCACCCTTGGGCAGATCCCATCTTCTGGTCACTGCATGGAAATCTTTTGAGAACTGCCATCTCCTCTGGAACATCCCCAGTTCAGTGGAGTGATGCCAGCCCTGGCACCCTTGAGTTGTGGCCGAGGATCACAGCTGCTTGTGCTGCATGACAAAGTGGGACCTCGCAGGCTTTTCATAGAATAGGTTGGAAGGGGCCTTAAAGATCATCTAGTTCTAGCTGCCCTGCCATGGGCAGGGACATCTCCCACCAGGTTACTCAAAGCCCCATCCAACCTGGCCTTGAACACCTCCAGGGATGGGGCAGCCACGGCTTCTCTGGGCAACCTGGGCCTGGGTCTCACCACCCTCAGGGTGAAAAACTTCTTCCTGATATCTAATCTGAATCTATCTTCTTCCAGTTTGAAGCTCTTACCCCTTGTCCTATCACTACATGCCCTTGTAAAAAGTCCCAGCTTTCCTAGCTTTCCTGTAGCCCCTTCAGATACTGGAAAGGGCTATAAGGTCTTCCCAGAGTCTTCTCTTCTCCAGCTTGAACAACGCCAACTCTCTCAGCCTGTCCTCACAGCAGAGGGGCTCCAGCCCTCGGATCATCTTCGTGGCCTCCTCTGGCCCTGCTCCAACAGGTCCATGTCCTTCTTGTGCTGAGGACTCCAGAGCTGGACACAGTACTCCAGGTGGGGTCTCATGAGAGCAGAATCCCCTGCCTCGCCATGCTGCTTTTGATGCAGCCCAGGATGTGGTTGGCTTTCTGGGCTGTGAGCACACATTGCTGGCTCTTGTTGAGTTTCTCATCAACCAACACCCCCCAAGTCTTTCTCCTCAGGGCTACTCTCCATCCATTCTCTACCCAGCCTCTTATTTGTGCTTGGGATTGCCTCAACCCAGGTGCAGGACCTTGCACTTGGCCTGGTTGAAATTCATGAGGTTTGCACAGGCCCACCTCTCAATCCTGGCATCCCTCCCTTCCAGCGTGTCAGTCCCTCTCCATAGGTTGGTGTTGTTGGCAAACTTGCTGAGGGTGCACTCAATCCCACCACCCGTGTCGCCGACAAAGTTGTCAAACAGCACCAGTCCCAGTACCGACCCCTCAGGAACATCACTGGTTTCCACTTGGATATGTAACTGTTGACCACAACTCTTTTGAGTGGAACCGTCCAGTCAGTCCCTTATGGTGTGGAGTGGTCCATGTGTCACATCTGTGTCTCTACAATTTAGAGACCATTTTCCGATACGCTCCAGAGCTTCATGTGAGTGACCCCCCCCTTGGTCACAGTCTGTTGCTGTGCATAAACCTGGAATTTGAGATCAGTGAGATGTGGTCCATTGCATCAGGACTGGAGTGTGTCTGTCGGTGTGAGCCCAGCGGTGCCGTGGCAGGGATGGAATGGGGCGAGTGCCTGACTTGGTCCACTGGTGGTTGAACCTCAGCTGGACCCCAAAGCAGCACTCCCCAAACTGCAGCAACTGAGACCAGCAAATCAGACCTCAGACAGTTGTGTTTTTTTAAATCAATGTGAAATACTTAAGCAGTTTCAGTTCTAGATTATTTAGGTTTTGTTAAATGTTTTTATTGCCTGTTTGAAACGGAACAGTTTCAAAGTGTCCCACAGGGGAATTTTTCCTTCCCTTCATTTTTCTTTTTCCTCTGGGATGTTTTGGGTCAGGTTTGGTGGAAGGAGCCTGCCAGCCTGCCATGGTGCTGCTCGGGTGCTGCCCCGATCACACACGCGACGCCAAGCGGAGAAGCGTGTCCCAGCCCTGCGGTAAGGCAAGGCTCGGGTAAGGATAGACACTAGGAGCACGGGGGAATGCTGTGTTGAGGGAGGTGGTTGATGGAGGTCGACAATGAAGGTGCTCCAGCTGCACCGTGACTCCTTGCCTCGCTCTGCCTGGTTGCTGTTTTCAACGCAGCATCCTTTCCCGGAGTGGACCTGAGTGGGATGTGGCTGGGCGTTTTGATTTTACTAACCATGTGCCTCAGCCTTCAACTTCAGTCCAATCTTTATGCAGTAACGCAGCCTCAGGCAATCAGACTGCTGAACACACGGCGGCAAACCGCGTGCCAGGGACCAGAGCAAGTAATAGTGCCGTATCTAATAGCTTAGAGCCTCTGCTCTGTGCTTTAAGTCTTTTGGAATGGGAAGTTCAGTAAAGATGCAAAGGAGCCATTAATTGCTTGGGCATTATTGCACAGAATTATGTTTATTTTATTTGCATCACCATACAGCTCACCCAGCGCTACCATCTGTGCCTTTTAAATTTTAAGTTTAAACCCATTCAAGCTTCCCCGTCTATCCAAGGACCTCCTGAAACTTTGAAATCCCAAGACTTCCGCCTTCAGCACAGGTTTCCCTCTAGAGAGCTCTCCTAATACCACTTGGAGCGGGAGGGTGGACTGCAGATCTCCAAAGGTGGCTTCCAGCCAACATTTCTGTGGCCCTGTGAACTCAGAGGCTTGCGCTGCAGCAAAGCGATGGCAGGGCTGTGTAACCGCCTTCCTTTGGTGTGCCTGAGTGGCCATTACCAGCCTTTCCTGAAACGGTATATTTAGCAGAAACATGGTGTTACTGCTGTGGTGGGACTGAAAATTGTAAGCATGGGGAGGTCAATAGGATTACTGCAATGTCATGCATGACTTATGTCTGGTTTTATTGCTGAAAGCTCGATTTTTGAACAGAGTTAAAACCAAGCCAGGTTGTTAGAGCAGCAATTGGTATTGTCCCTCTGTTGCTCATTTAAACAGCTAGTTAAAGATGAGCATAAAAACAATCCTGTTTTTCTTCTAATTCAGTATCTTTGGTCCCTGTGTCTTTCAGTCCAAGTCAGGAATTTTTTAGTCCCAGATGTGGTTAAAAGTTGGGTCTTCTCCTCGGAGGTTGGGGTGAAGCACAGGCTGTCCTGGACTGCAGGGAGCAGTGGCAGGCTCAGCGATGTGCAGCAGACCTCTTGTGTTAGGTTGCAGAAGGCTCTGATAGCTACCTTACAGCAGCAGGGCTGTGGCTTTTGACCTGGGCAGTCCCAGAGCTCACTACGTTCGTTCCTGGAGGAATGCAAAGTGTTCCCCAAGGTGTCATGGTTTAACCCCAGCTGGCAACTAAGCACCATACAGCCGCTCGCTCAGTCCCCCCGGTGGGATGGGGGAAAGAATCGGAAGGGTAAAAGTGAGGAAACTTGTGGGTTGACGTAAGACACCAACAGGTAAAGCAAAAGCCATGCATGCAAGCAAAGCAAAGCAAGGAATTCACTCCCTGCTTCCCATGGGCAGGCGGGTGCTCAGCCATTCCCAGGAAAGCCGAGCTCCATCACACGGAACGGTGACTTGGGAAGACAAACGCTGTCACTCCAGACGTCCCCCCCTTCCTCCTTTTCTCCCAGCTTTATACGCGAAGCATGATGCTTTATGGTGTGGAATGGCCCTTTGGTCAGTTGGGGTTGGCTGTCCCAGCCGTGTCCTCTCCCAGCTTTCTGTGCCCCCCCAGCCCTCTCTGGTGGGGTGGTGTGAGGAGCAGAAAAGGCCTTGACTCTGCAAGCACTGCTCAGCAATAACTAAAACATCCCAGTGTTATCAACATGTTCCCAGCACAAATCCAAAACATGGCCCCGTATTAGCTACTGTGAAGAAAATTGCCTCTATCCCAGCATATAAGGAAAAATCTTTTTCATGGTTGTCAGTTGTTACTGTGATGCTGGCTTGAGAGAAGGCAGGGAGGAAAACCAATGAGCTGGGTGGTTATTATGTGGTCTGGTTCTTCCCCGAGTTCTGGACTCTCTTGGTTTGTTGGGAGAAATGATATTGTTTTTAATTAGGTTGTGGGAGTTGTGGTTTCTGCACGCTTGACTGTATTATTGGTCCTGACTGCAGCCGAACAGAAGCTGGAGCACAAGTACAGATAGTTGATAAGGCAGATTCCAGAAATGCCCATGCTTTACTGAAGATGACGAGACTTTGCTTATTTGGAACGTAGAAATGTTGGTGATAAGGGACCTCTGGAGGTCTCTAGTCCAACCCCTATTTGGAACAGGACCATGCCTAGCCCGAGGTTGGGTCGGCTATGGCTTTATCAAAGTAAGCCTTGAAAACCTTAAGGGACATCCCCCACCTCTCTGGAGAGAGGAAACTGCTGCACTGAAGAGGTGAAATGAATTTTTTCGTGTAGCATGCAGCATCATATTTCTCTCTGAACTGCCAGTAGTGGACATTGAACTGGCAGCTTCTGGCTGTTGCCTGAGCTCTGCAGAAAGGCTCAGGAGAAGGGCGTGGGGTGTTGATTGCTTTTGCGGTTCTTAGGTTCCCTTGGGGTTCTTTCTCCCGTTCAGGCTTGCATCAGATCTCACAGAACAAGGTGGCAGTGCTGCTTCTGGCTGGAGGACAAGGAACTCGCCTGGGAGTGAGCTATCCCAAGGGCATGTACAACGTGGGGTTGCCCAGTGGCAAGACCTTGTATCAGATCCAAGCAGAAAGAATCCGCAAAGTGGAGCAGCTTGCTGGCCAGAGACACGACTGCAAGTGTGCCATCCCCTGGTAGGTGACCTGGAGCCACACACCTACTGTGCAGGGCTCTTTGCATTGCAGCCTTGCCTATGCTGTCTTCTAGAAGCATTTTGCTGGGTGCTGTACAGAGATGCGTTGGGGCAGAGCCTTTTGTTAGCGGGATTTGTGACGCCAGCAGCTGGAGGAGGGTGTGTGGGAATGGGAAGTGGCAGGTCTTTGTCTGCAGACTTGAGGGACCAAGCACTGCCCTTGAATCACTGACCACTACCCTAACTGCTGTACCATGCTGTCTTTTCAAGCACAGGCCTGGACAACGCTATAAACAGTGCTTTCCAGTGCCTGTTCCAGATGCTTTGCAAGATATTTCATCTGTTTGTGCTGTGCTTTCTCAGGCTCCTGCATGGAGGGAGAGATCACCTAGAGCTCACTTTCCAAGACCCTCTGCCTCCCCTTGCCCACAGTTTCTGCTGCAGCAAAAAAACCTCTTCCCCCTGTGACAGTAAATGCTTGTCGTGCTCCATTTTCAGGCCACCTCCTGCTGTTGTTGTGTACAGCTGTCTGCTGTCTCTCCTGGTTGCTCCTAGCTTTCAAAGACCTCCAGGCTTAAAAAGAGACTAGCTCTGTGCAAGGTGCAAAATAAGAATTGTCTATGGGTTGTGGTGGGGTAGAGAGAGGAAGGCGCTGCGGCATGCTGCTTGGAGTGTTTGCGGCTGAGTGGTCTTCGTTAGACTATAAAAAGGTACCTTTATGAAATCACTGTCTGGTCTGAGCCAGGGTTTGGGAAGAGGGAAAGAGCAGGTCTTCAGGGTAGCAAGTTCTTTTACAAATTGGAGATCAAAGGTGATTTGAGTCCATACTGAAGTCCATCTTTCTGAAGCCATGCATACGTGACCTGAATTGCAAATGCACTATCCCTGGTGCTGCTGGAAGCCAGGATGGGTGCTTTGCAGGGTACAACATCTGCTGGTGATGTTTACAGTTCTTCTCTGTGGGCTGAGGAAGGCAGTTGGCTGCTACAGTACACCAGAGACCAGACTATGCTGTGCTGCAACGGTGTAAATTAGGGTGTGTGTGAGGGCCAGGCTCTCCCGTGCAAGGGATTGATACCCCTGGCATGCTGGCAGTGACCCTGTGTACCTTTGCCAATAGTTGTTGAAGCACTTGACGAGTAGATGATGAGGATGGCTCTTAGCCACTGTTGAAGAAGGAAGATAGTGGCGGGAGAAACAGCAGCAATGTGGAGGTGGAAGGAGAAGAGGAAACAGAAACTTAAGAACAAATCATGCAGCCAACATTTGAAAATGCTTCTGTTCACCTTGGCACGGAAGAGGCACTGGCAGACTGAGCTGCTCAAGATTTGCAGCTCGCTCTCAGCACCTCGTGCTGGTCAATGCTTCTTTAGGCAACATCAGCTTGAATCTAGGGCAAACGAGGCTGTTGTACTGTCCTTTGCCTTGTTTTCCAGCTCATTCATACATCCAGATGTGGTTCACATTTAGAGAAAGGCTTTTCTGTCCTGGCTGGAGCCAAGCCAAGGTAGGAGGTAAGGTAGGATTGTGCTCAAGACCCTGTGTAGCCTTCCTGTGGGATGAGTTCTGGAGGAGAGCTCTTGGGCTCAGTTGCATACCACAGGATACTGTAGTGTCTCTCATTTAACACTCGTGTTTCCTCCCTTTTGTAGTTTTGTCTCTCGCTTGTGTTTTTCTTGCTCATTGCTCAGCACTGATTCCTACCCAGGTACATCATGACAAGTGAGTTCACGCTGGGGCCAACAGAGGAGTTCTTTGTAGAGCACAACTACTTCAACCTGGATAGATTCAACGTGGTCATGTTTGAACAGAGGATGCTGCCTGCTGTCACCTTTGATGGGAAGGCCATCTTGGAGGAGAAGGGGAAAATTGCTATGGCTCCAGGTACCCTGCTGTTCACTCTTACATGTTACAGTAATGTAATATATGTTGATAATTGTTACCAGCCATCAGCCAGCCTTGGCACATGGCATAGTCTTTGGAGGTCAGTGTTAATGCTTCTGATTAGCATGGGAGGGTTCAGTTAAATGTTTCAGGCTGGTGATCAATAGTGTAGCAATCTCTGTTTAGTTCTCGCTGGAGATTTGCCCACAGTACATGTTTTTTATCAAAGCCTGGGAGTATTGGCAGGATTAGGAGTGGTGCAGGTTAGGAACCTGCAGCTACAGGTTAGGAACAATGTGCATAGGCAGGACTGTGCTCGAGGTCCCTGGGGTGCTGCCTCCTAGGGGTGAAGCTGTCAGGATCCCAGCTCCCTTGCAGGGCTGATAGCTGGAAATTGGTAAAAATGCAGCAAGAAGATTAACTCTCTCCAAAATGATTGCAATGTCTCACCTAGTAAAGTTCTTGTCTTCTCTTAACCTGGACATGGTAAGAAACGTGGTGAAGGCAGCCTGGTTGGGGCTGTGTTGCAGTGATGTGTTTGTGGCTGCAGAGTGGTTTTCCTGAGCTGACAGGGGTGTCAAAGGAGGAACCACAAAAGAGTGATCTGCGATGAACAAACGTGCAGGTGTCTTTTGTGTAGCTTCAGTTCAAGCCTTTAAAAAGTCATTGGGAAGTTGCAGGGGGAAGATAAATAGAGAATAAGATTTATTTTAGTGTTTTTCTCCAGTTTTAAATATGCTTTTGCTCTGCACCAGAAGAGAAGTGTAACAGGCTTTTCCCATCCTCTGCGTAATGTTTTGCCCTTTAGTGTTTTCTCTCTGAGGATCTTACAAGGCTTCATAAAGCCTCGTAATGCTTCTCTGAGGCTGGTCCCCATGGTCCCACTCTGCAGGTGAGGGAGCTGGGGCATGGAGGGGAACAGGCTTGCCTGAACTGTGTGACAGAGACAGAGGTAAAATCTGGTAGCGCTGACTCTCGGCTAGAAAGCATTCCCTGCTCTGCTGTTAAAGAAAGTTTGTTCATGACTTTCAGCTCTTGCTCTTAGCCACAAAAAAACTGCAAAGTCACTAATTAACCAGGGGTTTCTCTTTTTCTCTTGCATTATAGATGGCAATGGTGGCTTATACCGTGCTTTGGTGGATAATAAGATCTTGGATGACATGAAGCAGCGTGGAATCCAGTATGTCCATGTATACTGTGTGGACAATATCCTTGTGAAAATGGCAGATCCGGTGTTCATAGGCTTCTGTGTTTCCAAAGGGGCAGATTGTGGTGCAAAGGTGAGGTAGTGCTAAGCGGGGCCATTTTCCCACAGGGAGTTAAGGTCTGATTACACTTCGAAGCTGCTGGCTAGGGTTAGCTTAGATGAACGGGGGTGTTCAGACCTCTGTCTGGCAGCGGCTTGGTCCAAGCAGATTTAGAGGAGCTGCTTGCTGCCTGCGTTGCCTTCGGAATCCCTACCTGTGGGTGTCCTCTCCCCCATCTTCCCACAGTACTGTGGAAAACTTTGATTAGAGCAGGGACTGTAACTGCACAGGAAACTACAAACTGGAATTGCTTCCCCTTTCTGCAAAGCACTTGGGCTATCTGGAAGCCATATTGGACTGCGTTGTGTTTTGTAAATGCACCTTTAAGTCTAACGGAGGCATTTGTTATGCCCCACTGTGGAAGATGGGGAAGCCAAACCAGCCTGGTTTTGTCATCTGTCCTGGTTTGGGCTGGGCTGGCCACTAAATTGGTTCTGTTTAGCCTCAAACCAGGATGTCACCCTAAAGCAGCAGGTGGCTGAGGAGAGATTTATATCATTTTAATCATTAACACTGTTCATGCAAACAGGGAGCTGAAGGCTAACAGCTGCAAACATTTTTCATTTAATGCCAGGTCCCAGTCCTCGATAAGAAAAGTGCCCTACAGTATGCTGATTCCTTTTAACTTCTCCAGCAACTGCAGGCTGGGTCCCAGTGTCCCCCAGGTGCCCCCCTTCCCCCAGCTAGGACAGCCCCAGGCTGAGGCTGGATCTAGCCACGTCACCCTGGCGCAACCAATCTGGGCCAGTGCCTCCAGGGTCACCAGCATGTCCTGCGGGGACTCAGGCGTTCTGGTGGGCTGGTGACCCAGGAGTCTGGGTATCCACCCACCCACCCACTCCAGGGGAACCAGGTGTCCCAGATGTCCCAGGGGACCCTCACCCACAAAGACCCAGGAGTCTGGGGGACCCCCCACTACAGAGGACCCAGGCATCTGGGGAACACCTACCCCAGGGGACCCAGGCATTGAGGTGACCCACACACACAAGGAGACCCAGGCTTCGGGGTCCCCCACCCCATGACATCCCACCCCAGGGGACCCAGGCATCTGGGACACCCTCATCTCAGGGGACCCCCACCACAATGGGCCCAGGCATCCAGGACACCCTGATCTCAGGGGACCTAGGCATCTGGGGGACCACCACCCCAGGGGACTCAGGTGTTGAGGTGAACCCGCATGCTAGGGGACCCAGGTATCTGGGGGACACCCCACCCCAGGACCCCTGATCCCTAAGGGGACCCAGGTATCCGGGGACTACAAAAATTTTGGACCCAGGCGTCCAGGAGACCAGTACTGCTGGTACCCAGGTGGGTTTGTCTTCTGAGCAACTGTGCAATTAAGCAGTTGAGTACTGGGTTTTACACCTAATTGTTGGGCAAAGTGTGCCTCCAGGCTACTTCTAACACCCAGCACTACCCTGCCTGTGCTCCTGAGGTGCTGGAGTCCTATAGGATTGCAACAGTCCTATAGGATTGTTTGTATGTGGGAGTTGGAGTAGTGCTGGGATTTTCTTCCTCCTTGTCATAACCCTCTGTCCTGTGGCTGCAGGTGGTGGAGAAGGCCTACCCCACAGAGCCTGTCGGGGTGGTGTGCTGTGTGGATGGTGTCTACCAGGTGGTGGAGTACAGTGAGATCAGCCTGGAGACTGCGCAGCAGCAAAGCCCCAATGGGGGGCTGATGTACAGCGCTGGCAATATCTGCAACCATTTCTTCACAGTTGAGTTCCTGGAGATGGTGGCCCAGTAAGTTCCAGCAGACCTGCTAGGCAGCTGTGCAGTCCAGAAATGCCTCCAAGAGGGGGTGTTCCCATTTCCCACTCTGTAATTTCAGTGATGGGTACCTCCTGCTCTGCTCTTCACCTCCTCTCTCCTCCAAATGGTTCGAAACAGCTGTGTGCCCTTTCTGACAGCCCCAGTGTGCTCTTCAGGCCTTACCCAATGAAGAGGTTGTACGCTTTTCTGTAGCTACATCGACTGAGGTATAGCAGTGCATGACCTTCCTGGGCCTGAAAGGGTGAGCAGCCATGTGGGCTACAGTGTGGTCAGTGATGCAGCCCCACACTGAGGATTTTCAATGGGAACATTACCCATGCCATCTCTTGGGACAACAGAGGTTTGGGGAAAGGGTGAAGCTGGGGGAGGACGCTGCACCTTGGTCTTGGGAGATGGGGATGTGGTGCTGGGCATTCAGTGAGCAGCCGTACAACCTTGCTGAAGAGCCTGATCCACCCTTATGTGAGGGATCTGCTCTGCTCCATTGTCTTCCCAGTCAGGTAACAATTTGGGTTACCTTTTCTTATCTCTGCCCGCAATTTCAGCTCGACGCTAGGTGCTCCCTCCCCTCTTGCTTTACGCTGTCATGTCCCACTGGTGCAGGGAGTGCTGCTGGCTGGGCTGCTCTGCTCAAGGAGGTGTTTCCTGGATGTGACTTGAATCAGTCTGGAGAGAGCAACACCTACAACAGTTGAGAGATGACCCAGAGCAATCATAAACCATCTGCTTCCCAGAAGAGTACGACTTTTTTCTGAACAGGCACAAAGTAAATGAACTCGTTTCTTCTCCTTTTGCAGGAAATATGAGCCGCAGCTGAGGCATCACGTAGCCATAAAGAAGGTGCCCTACATTGACGAGGAGGGAAATCTGGTAAAACCGCTAAAACCAAACGGGATAAAGCTGGAGAAGTTTGTGTTTGATGTGTTCCCGTTCTCTAAGTTAGTGGCAGACATGATTTTATTTTTTTCCTCCCCTTCTCAATGTTTGTTTGAATGACTGTAGGTTGTAACAGGCCTTGCCACAGAGTGCATGGTCTGTGGTTTGCTAGAAAGGCTGTTGGATCTACACCAAGCTCCATCGCAACAGTAATGCCACAGGCTCCGAGAGGTGTGTTCACAGGGCGCTCGGCAGCGGCCAGGCTTGCTCTGACTCTGCTCCCAGAAATGTTTGTTCCACCGAGGATATGTTAGCTGGCCTGGCCTGTGCCAGCCCTGTGAAAGCAAGGGGGGAAAAAAAAAAAAAGAGAAATTGAGTGCAAAGCCAACATTTAATACAAGCCCATGTTGGAGTATTCAGACTCTCAGAAATTGGGTCTTTCAGGATTGTGGCCTCCATGGCAACTGCAGCTCTGCTTTTTGGTGGGGCTCAGCTCACACCCTTTGTGCTTAAGCACTGTGGGGCCAAGTAACTGTTGCTGTGGGAACTGTCAGTGTTGACTTGCCAAGCTCTAAAACATAACTGGGAAGCGCGATGCCCTAGTGTTAGTGCAGTCAGGGGTACTTCGTGTTCAGGGAATGTGGGATTTTAATAATTGAGGAATTTAGTATAGGTGTTCTTATAAAACCTATTTTCCAAGGTCACGAATTCAGCAGTAAAGGTTCTGTTTTAGGCTTAAATAAATGGCAAAAAGAGACCTCAGGCAAACTGAATTATCTTTGTTTGGGGATAGTATTTTTCTTTTAGAGGATTATACTTTAAGATAGAGAGCTCAAGGCTTGAACTGGCCTCTGTTTCCTGACACGCGTTCAGTAAAGATGTGTCATACCAAAGGCAAAACCAGTGTGATGGAAACAGTTCCAAGTTCTGAGCTTTGAAAGGACACTTTTGCAAGCAGCGATTCTTTGTGCTTTTTTAATAACACTGCAAAAACAGCTTGGCAGCTGTTCTTCACGTGTGAAATGCAGAAACACACAGATGCTGCTGTGGGATTTTTTAATTTGCATTCCTATTTCTCGTAAACAGCTGTACTTAACGTTCAACTGTGAATCCTCCCCTATTGCTTATTCATTCTTGGGAGCTGGTGTCCTCAGTTGATCCTTGCCTAGAGACTCCCAAGTGGAGTGGCCGTTTCTTGGAGCAGGGCTGCGGTGCTCTGAAGTGAGCTGCACAGCTGGGCGCTGGGTCGGAGCTTCAGGTGTCACTGCTCTCTCCATTCTGTCATGCTCTTAGCTGAGGCTTCCTGTCCATGAGCCTCCTGATGCCTGGAGAGGTTTCTGTGGGTTCTCTGCAGAATTCTTGCTTTTCCTCTTGTCTGTGCACAGCTCTGGAGGGGCATAAGGCTGCTGTTAGGTTCCCAAAGAGGCTGGACTGCTGCTTATGTTTTTCCATCATACAGCCCTGGTACTTCTTTGCTCTTCAGATGGGAGTTGGGTTTTCCTTAGCTTGACTGCCCCAGGCTGCATACATTGCTACTCCCTAAAATATGTGAGCCTTTCCCCATGAAAGTTGTTGTATCAACAGGGCTGATAGTGCACTTTGCTTTTCATTATCATTGTTTTCTCCTCTTTGTCTGTAGGAATTTTGTGGCATTTGAGGTTTTGAGAGAAGAGGAGTTCTCGCCACTAAAAAATGCAGACACAGCTGACAAAGACACTCCTACCACTGCTCGGCAAGCCCTCCTGGTCCAGCATTACCGCTGGGCTCTCAAGGCTGGGGCCAGATTTCTGGATGAAAACGGTTGCAGGATACCAGAGAAACTCAGGTATGAACCTCTGTGACCTTCTCTGCCTGTGGCTGCCCAACCGTGCCAGCCAGCTAACAGCATGTACTGTGCTCTACAAAACCGGGCATTAGTTTGATCACAAGATGACTCAGCATGATTTTTGTTCAGCAGGTCTTTTCTGAACATGCAGAGTCATGTCAATTATATCTGCTGCTCCATTTGTGATCGTGAGCGCTCTAGACTAATTCCCAGTGCTCTGGGCTTTATCTCTGGCAGAGATTCCTGCCCTTGGGGTTGTGAGTTGACTCCTTCTACAGGAGCTCGTTAGGCAGGGGCAACCTTTTCCATCATTTTGGATTTAGCGAGCCAAAGCAATTGTAATTTGCAGTCCTCACCAGCTTTACTGAATATGGCCCCAGCGCTTAAAGCCCAGCAAGATTCTGAGGTGGGCTTAAGGATCGGCTGCTACCAATTCAGGTACTTCCTGCATTGTTCTGAATGGGAAGCTGCTTTTACTTCGCGGGGCTATTACTTCATCAACTCATAGCTTAATAAACCCACAGGCTGTTCATTTTACTTGAAAGCACCTCTATAAAAGCGATGTTCATGTTTTGATGAGAAGTGTTTGGGATCTGCTAATTCTGTTTTATTTTCACGCTTTGTGTTCAAATAATGTCTGGTGCATGTGAATCCTTCCGGATATCCTGTTCTTGATGATCTTTCGAAGAAGATGTACTGTTTTTTAAGCATAGCAAGAACTTCATCCTGTGTTCTCTTCTCTAGTCTCTCGGGAACTGAAGATCCACCAGCTGTGTGTGAGATTTCTCCATTAGTGTCTTACTTTGGAGAGGTGAGAATAACTATCTATGGAGGTATTTTTAGGAGCGTGCAGGTATGCATCTGATTTCCTTCCAAACATGGGAGATTTCTTTAGCCTGGGCTTGCTGAGAAATGGTAAGGTCAAGGGAACTATGACTTGAGCTCTGTGTTCTGTTCATGGTTCCAGTATGGTTTACTCTCCAGCAGTTTGTTCACTGTCAGTTTTAGCCATCTGTAAAATGAGATTTGCAAAAATGAGATTTGAAAAGTGCAGAATATTCAAATTACAAAATCCACAGGGTCACAGTATGCGAATTTGTGCCTGTCTCCCATGGTGAGTGAATACTGAATAAGAAGTGTGGTATGTGCATTAGCTTTAGAGAAACCACGTCTTAGAGCAGATTTCTCAGGTTTGTCCCTCTGAAAATAATTGGTCCTGGGAAAGCTCCTTCCATGTAGTAGCAAGAAGAGGAGCTTCCCTGTGTTGGACAGACAGAGTGAGAAATAGTGGATTGCAGGAGGATGTGTGGGGACTGTGGGGAAGGGCATTCATAAAACTTTACATTTTCGCTAGGTTTCGCAGTCAATTGCAATGAGCTATGACTGCGTTGTAAGAACAAAATGAAACCAAGGCCATTTAAGTTGACTGTTCTTTGCTAGGATTAGTCTAGTGTGAGTTAAGGACACACCTTCGCATGCCTGCCCCTCCCCAGGAAGCTTGTTTCTGAGATCTGTTGTATTACCGTTCATCAGTGCCTGTCCTTCATGAACCCCAGGCATGGGGCTGAAACACTTTCCATCTCTGCACTGGGGAAACTGTTGCTGTTGTCTGTCCTTCCCTTGACCTTTTAACTTTTGAGGACATTAGGTAGACTTAGAAATAGTGCAGGTAGCTGGTCTGATGCATTTACAACCTAATGGTATTGTTTTCACATATTCTCAGGGTCTGGAGGTGTACATGAAGAACAAAGACTTCCCTTCTCCCTTTGTACTTGATGAAAACAAAGCGGAAATGCTAGGAAATCCTTGAAGAGGAGGGAGGCCTTTCCCCCTCAAATCAAATATCTGTCTGTCAGATCCATTATAAGAACTGACATTACTAAAATGTCAGTATGAAGTGCATTATAAAAAAAGTTGCTTTGCAGTATCTGATGCCAAATCCTTGCAGCAGTTGTGTTTACGCACACATGCATGCTCACCAGTTCTGTTTGGTAACTTTGAAGGCTATGCCTTTTACCTGAGCCTGCTTTGTAGACTTGGACGTGAATGAAGATTAATACTTTCTGGGTACCAAACAGATTTTATATTTCTTATTTGCTGTGGATACAATTATGTAAAAGAGCCAGTCATGGATTTGCAAGAATGCAAATCAGCTTTTCATTCAAGAAGATTAAGTCTCTTCAGTGCCTTGTTAGGTATCTTCTTTATGCTGGTGGGGTTGGGGTTTTTTTTGGGTTTGTTTTTAAATTGCATGCACAACTGAAGAATCAGTTTGATCTGTATTTTCCCTAATCCTGTGCTGGTTTGAAGATCCAATTCAGCAATTGCATCCTCTAACCAGATCATGCAGAGGACTCTGCTGTAGGCAGGGATGGTGTGGTGTGTAAGCATTGCTTGAGGTTTGGACTCCCAAGCGTAACACACTAGTTTGTGTATCTAGGCTCGCTGGTGCCATTCCAAGAAAACATAAGTAAATGTGCCGCTTAGACTGATTGTTCTTTACGGCTGTAGTGACCTGGCTTTTTTTAATTAAAAACAAAAGATGATGAGAAATTTTTTCACAACAACCCTCTGCTTATCCTGTCTATAACAAACATTTATTTTACTTTTCATTTTTCTGTTTAATGTATACCATACTCCTCAAAGGGGACTCTTTTAAAAAAGTACCTGAAAATAATAAGAGGAACAAATCTTGATGGTAGAATTTAATGCTTAACCAAAAAAAAAGACTTAATCTCAGCATAACCAGTGTACACAGTAAAACACCAGCCGCTGCTTCCACAGTTTCTGGCCAGGTAGTTTTCCAGCATTCTTTCACTTAGGAAATAATTATTTAGATGCCTTCCTTCTAAATATATTACTAACTGTAATGTAAAGTGTCAGCTAATTAAGACGCTAATTGCCAGAATATACGTAGCATGTGAACTCAGCCCTGGCCGAGGCATCCCAGGGTGGCTGCAATCCACAAATGATTGTTCCCATTCAGCCTTTGGACACTGCCCCAGAAAGGTGCTGCCAGGCGGGCACCTGTGCTAAACACGCCAAAGTCATTCCACCCTTCATGAGGATGCTGCAGTTGCATTGCTGGCTGGCCATTGCTTGAGGAGTTCTCTATACTTTTCCTCTAAACCAGGTGTTAAGGAAGGTGATGAGGAAGATGCTTCACCTGGCATGTTGTTATTTCATACGTCTGCTTTTGCAGAGGAATTGCTGATGCTATTTTATTAAGCATAAATCTCTGAAATAACTTATGTGGCTTTCTGTAATTCCTGATGTGAAGCTGTATTCAGATGTTGGGGAAGTATGAAAATGGCTGAGAGTAAATACAGTTTGTAAGTGGGCTCCTGTTTTCCAAATAAAGCATCTAAATGTCAATGGAAGAGTTCTCAGGTATGAAGTGTATCTGCATGCACATGAGTAATGAGCCTTTTGCACGTGCAGACCAGCTAATGACAGTTCCAATTACCTCAGTAATTCCTATTTTTAGTATAAATTAAGTATTTGTCCTTGACACTCAATTCTGTAATTATTTTCGCAGTTTTCTATGGGTCATTCCATTCCTGTCAGTCAAGTTTTATATCTGAGAGCAAATTGTGTTGTATCTTTGTGAGTATTGCTTGTTGATTCAGACACATACTTCTTTTAAATTGCACTGTGCTATAAAGAAAAGGTATTTCTTTTGCTCTTTCTAAAGTACTCTTTTGAAACTTCAGTTCCGTGTGCTTTAATCGTGTGTACACTGAGCTGCTGACATGGTTTTTAGAGGTTGTTTTCAAGGTGAAGCCGAATTAGAATGCTGAATGCCTTGTCTGTTGGGGTTTTTTCTATGAATGCTCACATTTTAAACTGGAACATAGAATTTTGAGAGAACTTAAAAAAAATAAAATCTGTTCTGTATTTAACAAAGTAATTCTTATGCATTATGAAATGAAAAAAGTACCTGAAACAAAGGGAGGTCCTGTAGTACTCCAGAAACTTTTGGACATCTAAGCAGTTTTATAATAAAGATGTTACTGTGATTTCTATGTGTCTGTCTGTGTTTCTTGTCCATGAGGAAAATACGCTTATTGTCTTTGTCCCTACATGTAATGGGTATTGTCACCACAGCTGCAGGACATTGTGACAGCATGGCTGGAGGCTGCAGTGCCCACGCATCAGATGCGCAGGGGGATGTGGAGCTCGGCAGAGGGTAATTCCTGAAGGGGTTTGACATTGTGGGATGTATTTTTTCATCAGAAAACAGAAGACTCTGGTCTGGCCTGCAATCCTGTTTATTTTTTTTTTCCAAGCTTTTCAACTTGGTTTACTGCAGGGAGGGAGTTTAATTGTGGCTGGTGTGTGGTTTTCTTTTATTTAAAGTAGATTTGAGTGATCTGGATCTGAGTCAGGCTTTCGCAGCTGTTGTGTAGGTAATGAGCACTCACTGTGGTGCAACTTTTGCTTGGCTTCCCACTAATAGGCACTTTTTAAACAGAGCTCTATTTATGGAACAAACAGTAAGGAAAGTTAGTAATTTTTTGCAAATGGCAAATTGTCCTTTCTTTTGGGCGTTTAGGTCAGAAGTAGATATTCTTCCTTACCAATTTCACCCCATGTTTCTCTCTTGGCACCCATATGAAGGCTGTTAAGGTTTTTAATGTGTTTTAAAGCTACATGAATCAGTAGTTTCCTGTGATAGGAAAATAAATACTAAAAATGAATGCATGCTTCAGGCTTCTGTTAAATTGTTCCTTAGCTTCTTTACTTGGAGTTTTCATATCTACCAGAATTGTTTAGAATCATAGAATGGTTTAGGTTGGAAGGGACCTTAAAGAACATCTAGTTCCAACCCATCTGCCATGGAGTTTTTTTAATCATGAAACACTCAGAAAAATACCCAATTTTCTGTTTTATCTGAAAATCTAGTGCAAGGTGGATTCCAAATTTAAAGGCTCGAATGATGCATGTTAACTGAATAGTTAGGCACAGCTGAAGGTGAATTCAGTGCCAGCACTTAAAGCAGGAGTCTTAAAGCAGCTGCTCCAATGCTTTCTTTTTCCTGTTGGACTATGAACCTGATCTAGAAGTAACGGTTATTACAAAACCACAGTCACAGTGTTGCCCTGAATGTGTATGTACATCACAAAACAGTGCTCTTCCCTCTTCCTCTGTGCCCACTGATAATGTCCCTCCTCCACTCCAGTGAAGGTGCAGAGAACTATTTGCACAGGCAGTGAGGAAGGGCTGGGGGTCTGTGGAGAAGCAGGAGAGGGAAGGAATTGTGTGGGACAAGTGGATCCTGCCGAGTACCAAAGTGCACTGCCAGATCTTACGGGTTTATTTACACAGCTGCTTAAGTTGCTTTTCACTCATTCACACACATCCTCTCACAGATTTCAGCTGTCTGCTCTCAGGACCATGCTCCCATGTTGTCTGCTCAGGACTTGTGTGGGTGTGATGCAGAGGATGAGGGATGCTGCCTGTCAGACAGGTCTCTGGAGTTCTCACTGGCAGGTGACAGTGACATTAGACAGCTCTTCCCTGTCCGCTGGGAGTCGACAATTGTTTGGAGTTTTCCTTGGCTGTGCTTGCCTTCCTGGCGGGCTGGTGGGAAGCGCAGTGGTGTCTGCGGTGTACCCTCCTCTTGTTGGGGGGCAGTGTCTTCTGTGTGGCTGGGGCTGTGGCCTTGCCAGAGCCTGGTTCTCCAGGCTGGGTGGGAGCTGCCCCTTCCTGAGCTCTGCTGATGGGAGAGTGCAGGCCCTTCTCTTAACTGTTGTTGAGTTGGTTTTCCTGATGACCTCCCGCATGTGCATTTCCATTTATGTTTCTTTCATGCCAGTATTTCTGTGACTGGTCTCTATATTATAATCTCACAACACAGAGGAAAAGTGAGCGCTCCCAGCCTCTCCTTAAGTCTCATTTACTGTGCAGGTGGTGAGCCCCTGGGGCAGGTTGCCCCGAGAAGCTGTGGCTGCCCCATCCCTGGAGGTGTTCAAGGCCAGGTTGGACGGGGCTTGGAGCAACCTGGGCTGGGGGCAGGTGTCCCTGCCCAGGGCGGGGGGGTTGGAACTAGATGGTCTCTAAGGTCTCTTCCAACTCAAACCCTTCTACGATTCCTGTGATTTCCCACCAGGCCATGAAGTCCTCACTGGGCAGGGCCTTTGCTACTTAGAGTAGGTAAAGCGAGGGCCAGCAAGGGGAAAGAGCGACAGAAATTCTGCCCTGAACTACCCCCACGCTGAGGTGCCCCTGCCGGGGTGACCGGTGGCTTTGGTCGGTCTCGGAACAAGCCCACGCCGAGAGCTCTGTCCTGCCACGGCAGCCTCCGCGGCTGCTGCGGGTGGGCGGCGCGGGGCCCCCGCGGCACCAGCGCTGCGTGAGGCGGCGAGGGCCGCAGCTGCCGCCTCCCCGCTCGCGGTGGGGAGGACGAGCGCCCACGCTCCCGCCGTTCGCCGCCGCCGGGCCTGGCCTGGTTCCCTGGTTCCCCGTGGCGGGGCCGCAGCGCCCTGCGGCCGCCGTTGCTAGGGCGCGGCGCGGCTGTTGCTAGGGCGCCATAGAGTCGCGGACGTGCTCTCCGGCTAGAGCGGCACCCGGAAGCGGTCGCTGCGCCCCGCTCTGTGCTGGGAGGCACGGCATCATGGCGGCCGGCGTGCAGGGCGGCGTGCCCTGAGGCGCCGCCATGTACTCAGCTGCCGCCGCCGCCGCCTCGCCGCCTCGCCGGGACTTCATCTCCGTCACCCTCAGCCCGGAGGAGGCGGTGGGGGGCGGCGGCTACAATAACAGCAAGGCCTGGAGGCGGCGCTCCTGCTGGCGGGTGAGGGCGAGCTCCGCGCCGTGAGGGCACCCGGGCCGCGGGGGACTCCGGGCCGTGAGCGGAGGAGCGTGACCCGGCCTGGAGCGGGTGGGAAGTTGTACGGTAGTGAGGGGTACCCCCGAGCCGGGTGCGGGGGCACGTGGCAATGAGGGAGCCCTCTTGGGCCAGCAGTGGGTGGTGAGGGGTGGCCCTGAGCCTGGGTGCAGCTGGACGGTGTGTTGGGGCCCGGGCTCGGCACCCCCCGTTCCGAGCTGGGGAGGGGGCCGAAGCTGTGGGCCCTTGCCGATGGGGGTGCCGTGGGCCTTGGGGAGGGGTGGCCCCGGGCTGGGAGCTCTGTTCTCGGCAGTGTTCGGATGGCAGCTCCCCAACCCGGGAGGGGTTTGTGGAGCAGAGGCTGCTTGAGGGTGGTCCAAGTCATATCTTAATTTTGTGAACAAAGCTGGGACGGGGGGATGGGGTGTACGTTTGAGGGGAATCCTGATCTCTTCTATTGGGCATTTGGGGGGCACCACTGCGCTCTCTGGGCAGGAGAGTAGGGGGTGAGGTTTGGTCTTAGTGCCTTTCCCCTATTTTAGGGCTTGAATGGGGAACCCTGTCCTCTGCCCCGGGACAGTAAAGGGAACTGTTCTGCTTTCTGCGTGAAGGCTGAGTGTGAGAGGAGGGGTCTCTGGCAGAGCTGTGTGGAAGCGACCTTCATGTCTGCTTGGGGATAGGGAGTGAGCAGGCAGCTTTACTGGGGGTGGGAGTCTTGGGCTGGAGAGGCAGGGTGGGACAGTGTGAGTCATAGGGACAAGATAACCCTTGTTGCAGATAGGAGATGAGGTATAGCCACCTATAGAGGCTATACAGGTGGACAGATGAAGCATATGAAGAACTTGTTTAGGGACACAGTAGGGCAGCTTCTCTCTTATTAACAGATAGGGAAATGTGGGCACAAGGCACAAGATGTTTCACCCTTCCTTTTATCCTTATTCTTTGTCAGAAAAAAAAAGTAATATGGTGGCGAATGCCCTCATGTGTTCTTGTGCCTCATTCATACCCATCCCAAGACACCATGGTCAATGTCTCTTCCCATCCTACCCTGAGGAAACATGGGGCTGCTGGGTTTCAAGCATCCTTCTGCAATTGGGAGATGATGATGCGGTTGGCTGTGCAGGTGGAGCTGAAGGTGAAGGAGTGGGATCAGCACCTTGCAGTGTGCGTAGGGAAGGGTGTACAGGATTACTGTCAGCAGTGTGAGAGGAAAACAGGAACTGTGTGCTGGGGCTTGGCGATGTGAGCACGTTGACAGTTCTTCACTGAAACATTTGCAGCCGCTGGTTGTTATTAAGAGGATGAGGACTGTGGGAAGTGCTGTGGGGTGTAGTGTGGTTTGTAGGAAACTGCAGGTTGTTCCCAACTGTAGCATTAGCACTGAAGCGCCCTCTCTGTATGCCCAAACAAGTAATTAGAAGCAAAATGCTGCTGTGGTGAATTTTGGTAGGACAGTTAGAAAACTAACAAAGTGGTAGTTTAGCAGTTAATGTTTAACTCCAACTGCTCTCTCTCTAAATGGAGGAAACTTCTTTCTCAGGCTAATATAGCATGTGCTGTCTGACTTTTAGTGATTTTTGTTGTATATACTGTAGTTTTAAAAACACATTTTTGCCCAGGACTAAATTTGAAAACATGGTGCTTTTCCCTGTTCATTGTTCTTCTGGTTTACTTAATTTTCATGTTGCTGTGGGTTGGTGACTGTATGTGTGGTGGCAGGACCTGTTCTGTGTGACAGTTCCACATATGTTTGTCAGAGGCAGGATGCCTGGCTTTTCTTGTTCAGTGACTGGTACTTAGCTTGTTTTGAGCCTTTCGCCTTTGCTGCAGTAACATTTTTAGTTTTTCTACCACTTTCTTCTTATTCTTATTTTGCATGTGTATTCTGCAGTGCCTCCCCAGCCAGAAGGGAGGAAAGAGGGTTTTGGCTTATTTCCCAGCTGACATCTGGGCAGATGCACAGGTCAGCCAGTGAAGGTTGTGATTCTCTTTGGGCATCTCTGGCACTTGGCAGTCTCTGAGTTTCTTGCAGCAAGTGGCTCTGATGTTTCTCTGAGCCTGCTGTGCCATATGCTTGTATGTTATGTTTCTATTTTCTCTGTCTTCAAAAAAAAATAAGCAATGGATGTCTGCAGTTGGAAACAGAGGGTAAAATTAAACTTACTCAGTTCTGTGTTTCTTGCTCTGAATGAAGCGATAAGAGTTTATTTTTGACTGAGTAGGCTCTTAATGTCATGCTAAATGTTCTTCTTCTTACTTATTTTCTCTCCTAAAGAAATGGAAGCAGCTGTCTCGACTACAGCGGAGCGTAATTCTCTTCCTGTTTGCCTTCTTGGCAGTCTGTGGAGTCATTTCATACACAAGCATGGGGGAACCATGGAAAAGTATGTGTTCTGTATAGCTCAGAATTACTGGAATTTGGTGCTATATTTAAGAGATTGTTGTAATTCTTATAACTGGTTTTAATTTTTATTGGCAATGACTGGGTGTGTCCGTTAAAGCGCAGTTCTGAGGTCATTTTATGTGACAGTTTTCAATGACTTGTTTCTGCTTCATCAGAAATATTTTTCATATACCTTTTATTTATCTTGACTAGAGCAACATTTTGCTTTAGTCAATCATGATTTGGAGGCTGTTGGGTTTTTTATTATGTTTGTATGTAGATATTGATAACCCAAACCTAAACAGCTGAATAAGATAATCCTCTCTTGGTTTTGGTTGTCCATCAGACTAGAAATTCCAAGCTTTTCTACAATATGAAGGCACACTTACCTTTGATGTTACCTTACTGCCTGTATGGAGAAGCTAAAATAATAGCAATTTAAAAAAAGCATGTTCCTTCTAGCAGCTACCTTGTATATTAGGGAGAGTGTTAATGTCAAAAGGCACTTTCTGTCTAACACTTAGTGTGTGTTTATCAGTGTTTTATGAATGGAAACACTTTTTGGAGGTGCATCTAGTATATGAATGCAGCAAACTGTTATAAATTTCTAGCTGGAGCCTAAAATGTTGATTCCTTGTGCTGAGCAGTTTTGTGTGTCTAGGTCTAACAGACAAATCATTGGATGATCAGAGAACAGAACCAGAAATTCCTGGGTTAAAGCTGGCAAATCCAGCTGTACTACCAGCACCACAGAAAGCAGATGCCAACCTTGGAGATGACCCAGAGCTTTCACCACAGGTACTATGAGAAGAAATGAGTTCTATAAAGCTACCAAAGAGTCTGTGAAAGCTGCAAATAGTGCTTGGTTGCAACAGTTGTTGAGGAGAAAGGAGTTAAAACTTGCAATAGAAGTCTGCTCTGGGTAGAATGCTTTCCTCAGAAAGGGCTTTGATACAGTATTTCTTGGCTTTACCTTTTTTATTTAAGTGTTCAGTATACTATTTCTTAATCACTGATATACCTAGGAGTGCCAGGACTTTAGGTCCTAGTGACCTCTTACTTGAGGCTCTACTTTTCTGCTATGATTAATTTGTTTGGACTTGGAGTACTGTGGATGCCAGTCTTGCTGTTGTGAGGAGCCTAAATAGAGTCATGGCTGAATATGAGAATACGGTCAGTGTCACACTGAATTGGAGTAGCTTTTCTGCTAGCTTGAAAAATAGCAGTAAACAGAACAGGTGTTAGTAAGTTTTGAAGGGTTACATTTGTGGGGGATGCAATGGGGAAAAAACAGGAACTGACTGTGGATTAGTGGAGTAGGGGAATACTGGTTACTGTATGTATGCATGTGTTGCTCTTCATGTATTTACCTCAGATTTCCAGTTAATGAATACAAAATTTTGTATTAAATCTTTCCCTCATCATGCACAAATGTACCTGCATTACTGTAGATTAATTCTTGGTATTATCTAACACTGGCATTGTTTTTTTTGCGTGTGCTTTTTGCTAATTCTAATAAAAATTTGCTGTGCCTAGTAAAATGGAATCAGATATCTTTACAGTCCTTTGGCAGTGCCTTGTGTTAAATTAAAATCTGGTAGCAGTAGAGGTAGTTTAAAAGTAATTTATCAGTGTCAACTTAAAAACTGGATAACTTTACCAAAGGTTTAAAGCAAACAAAAACCCAAGCTCTTTAGCGTACATTCCATTCAGGCAGAACTTGCATGTTGATACAATATCAAAATAAGATTTATCTGAAGTTATGATTATCACTGGAGTGCTGTTGATGTAAAATTTCAAACCATACCATCTCTGCAACATACCAAGCACGTTTTTTTTTCCTTTATTTTCTCAGAAGCCACCAAAACCGCCTCATGTTCGGCGTGGCCCTTCAAATCTTCAGATCAAGGCACCACGGAGGGATGTGAGGCTGAAGACCCGACACGATACCAGCAGGGTTGTAGAAGAGCCAGTCCAGGCTGATAAAGAAGAGAAAATGGAGAAATCCGTTATCAGGTAGAAATGTTTCCAGCAAATTACAGTGCTTTCCCCATGAGATTCATTGCACGTTGCAGTGAAAATTGGAAGAGCTTTTTGTTGTCTGTGACTGAGGTTGATTTCTTTCCTTGCATATATTTGTTTTCAGGTCTGGCCTGACAGCTGTTGATATTGCTAGGCCAATTTATTTAATTTTGGGGAATGTGCAGCTTTTCTGTTTTTACTGTTTGCATCACAGAACTGCAGAGGATTTGGAGCCCTACAAGGCTGTCTGTATTTCTGATACAATTAGACACTCTTAATGGTCAGGAGAATTCTCAGTGTCTGCAGATTTCTGCTGTTTGTTTTGTGGTAAATATTAATGTACCAGTATCAATACAGTAATACTGTCACAAGTGTCTTTGTCCTGGGCCAGACGTGGAAAGTTATACCAGTGTCAGTGTTGGGGTGTGATGCCATGAAACACAGTAAGCCCGAGCTGAACTGGCAGAAGCCGTAGACGTATGTATAGTTGTGTGCATATAACTGTACAAGATATGCTTACTCCTTTCTTATAAAAGGTTAATCATACAGTTCAAAGACCCCTTATGCAAATATAGTAGTGTCTTTTACAGAGGGTCTGTGCTGCTGAGATTGGAATTAATTGGAATTATTGGTATTATTGATTGGAATATTTTGATTTGGGAATAACTGAAGGGAGATAACTTGGCTATAGAGAAGACTGCTACAAGGTCAGCAAAGGTTCTTAAGATTTGGAACACTAGGCTTGGGTTTTTTTTATATGTTTACGTCCTTTTCAGCATCAACATAGCTGAGCTGATCATAGTATCAGAACTGTGCCTGCATCAGCATTTCGGCTGTTGGTATTATCTGAAATCTCTCAGAATGACTTGAAGTATTTATTCCTGTACTTCCGCTTACGCTCTAACTCGTAGAGTTAAATGGGTGGTAACAGGAAAACTTAGCAGAGCAATGAAAGCATAGTGAAGACTAGTTACAAATTTAAAAAGTGAAAGTAAGAAATGAAATGCTGGGGTTTATGTAAGTAATAAGGTAAGCGACTGTAAATGATACAAACTTTAAAGGTCCTATTAGCCTGGTTCCTGTAGGAGGCATATAATGAACTCAAAGGTGACGTATACATTAAATAGTGTGGTCGAGACTGTTTGATCTTGATATGAACTTGGCTTGACTTGAAGTCCATTCTGAAAGTGTTCTCCTTCAGGAGATTCTTAATAAAAACCTGTAAAAACTGATTTATACACCTGTGGTGGTAGGGAAGGCTTGTGAACCCCTTGGTAGTAAAGCAAGTACTTTAAGTGGCTAGTGCTTTGTGCTCATTCGTGATATTTTAATGATTGTCATTTGTGTGGCACTATTTAGTGTTAGTGGCTCCTGTGATCATTTCAGAACTGGTAGATAACAAAATACTTCTAATGCAGCATTCTCAGGTAGTTTGTTTATTTTTAGAAGTTCTTTGTTAAATTCCATTGCTAAGATATTTAATGAAATTCCAAAAGCCTGTAAGATACATTTCTCAATCCATTAAAACTTCTGTGGTGCAAAGTACTCTCTTTGAACAGAAAAATTATCTAGTGGACAACATAGTTATTTTGATCCTTGATACAAAATCCAACTCTTGTTTTAGCAAAGTATTGTGAGAAAAAGGAAATGCAGAGGTAAGTCTCATTCATTTGCATGACTTTCTGTGATCAAATTAAGTCTTAATTACTATCCCTTGTATTTGCAGCTGGAGAGGAGCAGTGATAGAACCTGACCAAAGCACTGAACCTCCATCTAGTAAAATAAAGGAACCAGAAAAACCTTCATCTGTGGAAGCTGAAGACCAGAAGGAACCAGGTAAAAATACAGTTAATGATACCTTTATTTCTGTTCAAGTTGTGCAGTTCCTCCCCCACACCCCTATTTTATTTATTTATTTTAATTAAAGGAAACAAAAAGTGTAGGAAAGATTATTTGCCTAGAACATCCAAGCCTTTCAGTGTCCACCATGACAGCCTTCATGCTTATTAGCCTTCAGAATTTTGATTGAATTTCAGTCTCAGTTTTCAGTATTGAGTAAAGAATATTCTGATGCATAAGTAAAACTTACCTGATATGTCCAACGCCATGGCAGGAAACCGTTTGCTGTGGTTGTAAGGGCCAGGCACTGTGTCAGTGGGTTACAAAGTGCATGTTAAACATGCTGTTCCTTGCAGCTCATTGCCACCTCTGTCCTCTCCTTAAGTGCATGTGTCTGCTCCTGGAAAATGTATTGTGTGTCCTCTCTTAACATTTCACATAACACCTATCAGGACTGTAACTACTAAGGGGCTTATTTACTTGTATGCAAACTTATGTGCATATTCCCTCATGCTATGTGTTTTTGCAGCAGCATTGTTTCCTCTGAAATTCTGAAACAAGGGGTTGCAAGTAGAGAGGCTTCTGATTTTAGATGACTTTGTTGCCTTCCCAGAAGATAATCTTTGTGTTGAGTGGACTGTGGAGATGCCCTCAGTTTCATCCCTTATTTTCTGAATTGTCAGTGCTTCTCTTCCCTGTCAGTTTCTTCTCAACCCATACAAGAGAAACCAAATGAATGTGCTGGAATATTTGCACTGTGTTTTGGTGGGGTTTTTTTTCCCCTTCTCTCTGTTTATGAAGGGCCTACACTCAATTGTGATCTTCTTGCCCAGCTCTTTGCTTTCCTTAAACTGTTAGAATAGCATTGAAAATAAATTTTAGAGGCTATATTTCAAAGATTTGTTACTATGAGGAGGCAGACATTCCCATATTTTCTTCAGGAAAGGGACAGTCTAAAGAGAAAGAGCTTGAAAGGGACAGCTTCCTCTTTCAGCAGTGGTTTTTCTTTTGTCCTGCAAATACAGGAAAAGTGACTTCCTTGCTGAATTAAATTGATTATTTTAAAGGCTCACCAGAAGGCTGTAGAAGTTGTTTTTACAGTTGCTGTCCTTGTGGAGTAAAGAACCTGTTGCTTTGCTTTCTGGGTTTACACGAGGAAGATCTGATATGATAAACGTAGCATATTACAATGTGATGTATCTGGCTTTTGCTAGCTTAATCTATATGGGGTTAGTTGTGCTGCTTGGTGTTCCCCACTCTAGAAGTCTTCGTTTGTTTATAATTTTGCAAAGTTTCAGCTAATGGGCTTGATTTTTTTCGTGTTGGATGTGTAACATAAGCTCAACTTTATGGCAAATTGCAAGCAAAAATTTCAGTAGAACCGTGAAGAAAGACATGGCTTTGCCCAAGAGGGAAAATGTAAATTTTGTTCCTTTTTTGTATTAAATGAAAAGTTCAAGAGAAATCATTTTGTATAACTGATTTTAAATTTAGCAGAAAGCAATGAATAAGAAGGAAAGATGAAGAAAAAAAATGGTATGTAGTAAATTAGCCAAAGATTGTATTGTTAAACATATGTATTCAGCAGCTGAATTACAGTTGAGTTGAGCAATCTCAATTCTGGTATTTCCTGACTTTCAGGTCTTTGAGCTTTAGTCATACTCATCTAACAACTGTGCGTGTAATTATTTTAATGTTTTATTTGCAGAAGTGACTTTTTTTTTTGCCTGGGAGAGATCTCTGTTTCCACCTGGCTGATTTGCTGTCCAGAAACACTGACTGATTATTCCGCAGAGGAAAGGCTGCACCGAAAAGAATATTTTTGGGAAAAACCAAAGGATGGTTTTTCCATTACACTGATCATTTAGTTTGGAAGAAAGTTTATTTTGGGTAGAATGCAGCAAAATGGTGTTTGGTATAGCTGCATAACTCCCCTGCAGAAGTCTTGAGCCGCGTGCTGTTTTCCTTTTGCAGTGCCCATAAATGAACGTCAGACAGCTGTGATAGAAGCATTCCGCCATGCATGGAAAGGATACAAGGATTTTGCTTGGGGCCATGATGAGCTGAAGCCGTTGTCCAAGTCCTACAACGAGTGGTTTGGACTTGGGCTTACCTTAATTGATGCCTTGGATACCATGTGGATTTTAGGCTTAAAAGAAGGTAATTTTCTTTCCTCTGCCTTTTTTTCCCTCTAAAATAATTCCTTATTTTCTGTTCAGGCAGTACGTGTTCAGAGTTCTTTGAGGGGAACATTTATTACTTGTGGCCAACAAGAAGTTTTCGTGTGAGGGTAAATATGCATATATATATAAAAAAATAATATGTATAAAAATAAATACAAAAAAACCCCAACTAATATTAAAAGACACCATTTTTCTTGGAATAGAATTTTGAGCCAGGAAAAAAAATACTCCGCTGTTACATATAAAAGTGGATATATCTGCTAGAAACTGAGGAAGATATTAATAAGCCTCCTGATTTTTGTTTCTGTACTAAAACCCTAGTGCTATCTTTGTGCCGTTATATAGCCACTGTAGGTTTTCTACCCGTCAGTCTTGCGTAGTTAGCCTGAAAGCTCCAGGCTAACCAAAATGAGGCCAAAAATTCTGCAATTCTGTTGCAAAAAAAACCTTGCTTAATCTGTATTTAAGAGTTTGGGGTGGTTGTTTTTTGGTTTTGTGGTGTGTTCTGGGTTGTGTTTTTTTTTTTTTTTATGTGATGCACGTTTTTTTTTAGTGGTATTTAACAATTTCTAGAATTGTATCTATTTAACCTTGGTAGATAGCTGCCTTTGTAAAAATTTAGCTATCATGCTATTTTTTGTGTCAAGATAGGAAGAACAGAGCTGCTAGTAAGAGGACAATAAATGGTCTTTCATGGTTTTGTCTCTTCTACCTTTGAAGTTTGTATTAAGTCAGACGAAAACTCCATATCATGTGTTTGCAGCTCTAGGCCTGAGCAGGTTGTCTTGAAGTTTCATCAAGTTGACAGTGTGCTGCATGTTTTTTCATAAAAAAATAATTATGAACTGCATAGAGCTTTTAAAATAAATTATTACTAATTTAGATGTGTTGATAATGGGTTCTTGGTGAAGGCTTCTTCATATTTTATAGCAGTTCTTTTGCTGATTCCCTTAGAAAGCTCCTGGGCTTTCTTCTGAATAACAAATGTTATATAAATGAAAGTTCTGTTTGAGGTTGCCAGTCCAAGCTGATGGATGCTAAGGCTTCTGTGAAAGAGGACCTTACCTTTTCTGTTGTACTGCTAGATAGTGCTAACATCTGACAGCAGAGATTGTTTCTTCTCAGTCTACCCAACATCCAGTATTTACCCAACATTCGAGATGTTTTTTCTTGTGAGGACTCGGAGACGTCCTTTTGTTTTAGTCTCATGTGGAATACCTTCCATTTCTGGGAAACTGGGTGTTTTTCTGTGCCTGCTCACAAGCAGGAGTTTCTGGAAGGTGTGAGATAGTTAAAGTTGGCTCATGCCTCTTAACTGTGAACACTGAGCTAACTCACATGCACCATGGAGTCAGACCCTGTGCAAAAGCAATCATTGAGTGATGCTGCTGATGAGGTGACTGGTGAATCTAAAAAGGCTTTTTTTACATTCCTTTTGAATTAGTATAAATAAACAACCATTTTTGTTTCTGGGGAAAAATTTGCAGACTGTTGGGATTTTATGGGTTAAGTGCTGGAGTAGGAGGCAGGCTCCCCAGGACACTGCTAGACTAATGGCTGTTAACTGCAAACGCTATCTGTTTTCTTGGTAGATAACAGCTTTGGTTTAAAAAGATTTAATTAAAAAGTTCAGAAGGCTCTTGTGGAAGTGTAAGTAATTGTCTGACAAGTCAAATGGAAATGAGTAGCCTCAGAAGATCTCAATTTCTGGACTATTTTAATAAAGAATTCCTCAGTTTCTTCCTTTTTTTAGACTATTAGGAACTTTTTATTTTGCTAGGTATTTCTGTGTGTATGCATCTGTGGTGCATGCTGAATAAGAATTAAGCCAATGGTAGTCAAACTTCTCCCAGCAAATGCTCTTCACTTCAGTTTTCCACCTAAAATTATGACCTCTGTAGACAGATATAAGTAACTGTTGTGGATATATAGAGTACTAATGTCCCTAGTCTAGCTGTTGGAATATGCCAGAAGTTTGTAGCTGAAATACCTTTTATACTTTGCAGAGTTTGAAGAAGCAAGGAAATGGGTAGCAAACGATTTAGTATTTGATAAAAATGTGGATGTGAACCTCTTTGAGAGCACTATTCGTATCCTGGGGGGCTTGCTGAGCACCTACCATCTCTCTGGAGACAGCCTCTTCCTGGAAAAAGCTGTGAGTGACTGGTCTTACAAATGAACCTGGATTATGTATTCCATGTTGGACAAAGTTGAGGGAAGATAAATCAGAGAGTTAAATATTGACGTTTTTTTAACAGTTCCATACTTAAAGTGGTGGGAAAGGGATTTACCATTAATCTTTTAAGCCTGCGCCTTTGTTTGCTTTCTGGATAACCTCAGAGCCCTGCTGGGTTTTATCAGGTATTCTTATATGTCTGTTCCTCTGATGAAGAGCTAACCATAATAAAGTTCATGAAACAAAAGAGGAAATAAATGGTTGGCAAAGAGTAATAGTTCTCTTTTATCACCCTTTCTATGTGTCTTAACAGCATTAGCCACCTCTGTAGATTAGCTAGATGCAGTCAGTGACTTCAGAATTTCATCATGTTGCATAGGGAGTGCAGACTCAAGTGAGGCATGCAATACAAGGAAAAAAGTAGAAACTCTGTACTCATTATATATAAATTCATGACCCTTAGCTTTCTTGCACCATCTAAAACTAAGCTAAAACTATTCTCTTTTTCTGTCTGCTCGGTGAAAGAAAATGTAAAGGGCTGTGAGTGTGTGTATGTACTTATTTTTTGTTTTGTCCTGTGCTCTTGGGTTTTCTTTAGAAAGACATTGGGAACAGACTTATGCCAGCTTTCAAGACCCCTTCCAAGATACCATATTCTGATGTCAACATTGGCCGGGGCACTGCACATCCACCTCGCTGGACATCTGACAGCACTGTGGCAGAGGTGACCAGTATTCAGCTGGAGTTTAGGGAGCTCTCTCGTCTCACTGGAGATGAGAAATTCCAGGTATGGCACAATCAGTCGATGTTTTTCTCTTTTTCCACCCGTCTACTGCACCACCACTGACTCTCCATCAATACACATGGTCTCTCTAGTCTCTTAAGTAATCTTACATGAGTTGTGAAACTCTAGATGAGGGAAAGAAAAGAAACAAAGTAATTCCAATTATTTTCTTAAATAGCAAAAACCAGTAGTGAAGGTGAATAATTATTTCTCTCCCTTAGAAACAGCTTTTGATTAAAAAAAAAAAAAAAAAAACCAACCAAAAAAAACCCCACAAACAGCAAAACCAAACCACAGCAAAAACAAACCAAACACCACCCCCACTCTCCCCCAACCCCCCAGTTTTTATCATTTTTTTGTTTGACACTGTTACCAGATTTTTAAAAAATACTAAGCTAAACAGGGGACTGTGAAACTGCTTTGCTTTATGTTGTTAGAATTCTGTGTGTGGTTTCTTGATGCCATTATCTAAATGCAAAGAACAAAACCTCAATGTTGCCATCCAAGGAACTGAAATGTGACTCACTAGATAAGGGTCTGACAGCATGTCACAGCATAAGGAAAAGTTAGTTGAAATAAAAATAATTCCAGAGAAAAGAATATTTTCCACTCTTCTTTTTGTTTGGTGATGTTGTTTTATTGTTTTAAACTGGACTGACAGCTGAAGTTTTGAAGAGTGCGGTTAAATAAAGGAGTTTTAGCTATTGTGTGATTTGTGCAGCTGTTATTTTAGCTGGACTTCTAATTTGCAAATATGAGTAAGTCAGCTCATGGTCCCCTGCCGTAGTACCGGCTTTTGAGTGGGCTTAATTGAAGGAAAGGAAATAGTTATAATTATTTCAGAGTACTTAAATATACCCAGAACATCATGTTTTAAGAGTCAGAATATTTGAAGTCCTGTATTTAATATAATGCATGAGCTGAACTTGATGTCTCTGCTGCTCTTTTGAGGAAGAATAGTTAAGGATTTGTTATTCACCTGAACTTAGTAACCATAGTTTTGTGCATCATTTATACCTGTAATTTATGTTTGCTGTTTTCTTTCTTCTAGAAAGCTGTAGATGAGGTGATGAAGCATGTTCACACCCTCTCAGGGAAAAATGATGGACTAGTGCCTATGTTCATAAACACCAATAGCGGGCAGTTTACTCACTTGGGCGTCTATACTCTGGGAGCCAGAGCTGACAGCTACTATGAGTATTTGCTTAAGCAATGGATTCAGGGTGGGAAAACAGAAAACGAGTAAGTTCTTTCCACTTCTCATATCGATGTGAGAATTATGTGAACTGTCAAACTGTCTGTTGTAGTTTGCTGCTTAAAGAAAAAATAATGTATGTGCCCAACAGCACACTGAAAATATCACTGCAATAAAAGCAAGCTAAGCAAGAGGGACTTGTGGTAACTTGATGTAAAACCAGCATGAGAGTTAGGCTTAGTCTCAAAACTACTCCTCCTTGGAAAACTTTTCTTCTTCAGTAAATCAGATGTGAGGAGCGTTACAGACAGAAGAGAATTAAGTCTTTGCAGTAGATAAGGAGCATAATTAGACACTTCTGAAATACTGATGATACTTCATTTCACGATCGATGTCCGCGTTTTCTCTGGGTTTGTTAGGGAAAGGTGAATCCTACAAGATGGTTGAGGTGGGAGATTTAGTTCATAAGGAATAACTTTTCTTAGAATGAAGAAGAGACTGAAGTTTGATGTTTGTGTAAACTTTGCTTTAGGTCTCTTATGTTTCTCTTATCTAAGGAGCAGAAGAATTAGAGATGTTGGAAAAGAAGGTTTCCTCTAAAACAAGACAAAAAATCCAAGCATTTTTTTTTCTGCTTATAAGCTAGTTATGTTGGACCTGTTCACGTCAAGGGGTTTAATGCATACAGAGTGACAATGTGCCTCTCTGAGGCATTTCTTTATATCAGAGCGGGTGCATCTCTACAGAGAAAGTTTGCATCACTGCTGTTTCCAAGCCATACCTCACTGTAAATGGAGAACCGTTGTCTTTGAGACCATAAACGATGGCATTTTGTGAGCCTCAAAAAGGAATTATTCAACAGGGTTTTTTTCCACCTAAAAGCACATTGAAACAAGGGAATTTCCAGTTAAATACTGTGAAACAATGTTTCTCAATGAGAGTGGTCAAACATTGGAAGAGATTGCTCAAGGTCATTGAATCTCCATCTGCGACTGGAGATAATACTACATCTTTGGATGGAGTTACTGAAAAATTGCTCAGATAAGCCCTCAGGCAACCTGATCTAATTGAATCTGCTTCAGAGCAAAGGGCTGAAGTAGAGACCTGCAAGAAGTCCTTACCAGCCTAGATTTCCCATGATTTGAATTACTGTACTTCTAAGGATTCTTGAAACAAAACTTGTTACTGCCTAGAAACAGAGTTGGGAGTATTTTTTCTTTAATACTTGAATAGGAAACCAAATATTGCTACATAATAGTGATAATTAATTAATGTCCAGTTGATGGTGACTAAGGTATTTTTGCCAGTTTTCACATTTGTTTAAATATTGTTCGTTAGACTGAAATAACAGTCTCCAAAAGGATTGTACTGAACATCAGCTAGTTTTCTTACTGCTTGTATGTGAGCCAACTGGGAATGATTTTAATTCACAGACTGTTGGAAGACTATATGAGAGCCATAGAAGGAGTGAAAAAGCATCTTCTTCAGAGATCACAACCCAAGAAGCTTACTTTTGTAGGAGAGCTTGCTCATGGCCATTTCAGTGCCAAGATGGTAAGAAGTACAACTACATTAAAAAAAAAAAAGAAAACGTAAAACCACCACCAATAAAAAAAACCCCAAACATATGGACGGGCAAATACAAAGCTTCTGTGCTGTCTTTCCCCCTTCCCCCTCCAAAGAAAAAAAAATCAAACCAACAGAAAACCCCAATAAAAAAAAAAAGCAAAACCACCCCCAACAAAAAAAAAAAAACAAAATGGAAAAAGCCAAGTCTTTATATATAGCCAGCGTGATGGCAGTACTGAGTAACTAGTTTGTAGATATTAGTCACCAGTGCAAACCAGGAGCCTTCTCTTTGAGTTACTCCAGTAAATCCATTTATGTTCCTGTAAGACTTAACATTTTGGTGCTGGAGCCAATTTTCTTTCTCTTTTTTTTTTTTTTTTTTTCCTGTTTTGCTCATAAAATTCCAGTGCCTTAGGCTGTTGAGGCGGTGCCTATTTTATGTATTATTTTATGTACTTCAAAAATATATGTGGACGCTTGCACACCTGGCTTTTCAGACTTACCATCAAAAGAAGCAGGGGCCTCACTATTGTGTTACTTGGTCTACAAAAACAAAGCTGGTAATTTTGGAGGGTGCTGTCAATTCATGACATTTGTTTCTTTTCCTCCATGTAGGGTTAGTGAATAAAGCAGTATGCTATTCACTGTAGGGAAAATTGATCGAGCTTAACTCCCTGCTCTTAATTTGTGCATTCATACTCTTTAACGTGCATTTTAAGACCTTTCAGTTTCAGGTACGTATGTCATGCGTGTGTGTGTGTGGCACTTTTTTAGAGATAAGTAGAATCATAGAAGTATCATAGAATCATAGAATGGTTTGGGTTGGAAGGGACCTTAAAGACCATCTAGTTCCAACCCCCCTGCCCTGGGCAGGGGCATCTCCCCCCAGCCCAGGTTGCTCCAAGCTGCGTCCAGCCTGGCCTTGAACACCTCCAGGGATGGGGCAGCCACAGCTTCCCTGGGCAACCTGGGCCAGTGTTGCATCACCCTCACAGAATTTCTTCTAGATATTTAATCTAAATCTCCCCTCTTCCAGTTTAAAACCATTCCCCCTCGTCCTATTGCTCCTCTCCCTGATAAAGTGTCCTTCCCACATACATTATTAATGTATGTGTAGCCTTACGCATACTTTTTCAATACCTGAAGTGAGCTTTAGTGAATTTTTTTACTTGTTTGGTTACTTGATGTAGCATTTTTGAGATGTTCAGTTCTGGTTGTCAGTACGTGCTTCTTGCATCTGAATTTCCCAAAGGCTCTCCAAACATGCTGTGAGTGAGACTGGAGTCTGGGTTTTGGGTAGAGTGGGCTCCCCCACCCCAAGATACAACAGAATTGAATTCAGACAGGTAGATCTGGCTTAGGTTTCTGTATGTGTTGGTACACTTGCTTCTGTTCCAGGGAATCAGATTTGGTGTTTAATCTATTATTATTGGGTGAAAGGCTTGACAGGTACCTTACCCTGGCCAACTGGAAAAATGGGGGATGTTCATCTCCTGTGTCTATGTTGACCTTCACCAACCTCGACCATTTCCTTTAGGACTGGACAAAGCTCTTAAAGGTCCATATGGGTCCTGTTTGTGCACCAGACAGAGTTTTTTTTACTCTGTTTTTGGGTGATGAGACCTGAGCTTTCATTCCAAATGGTAAGAATAATTTGAAATTCCATATGTGACATTAATCTGTAATTCTTTCATTCACAATTTAAGTGGTGGATTAGCCCCTGAAGGAGGACCCTCAGTCTTGTATTGCTAATTGAATTTTGCTGGATATGAGTTTTGGGTATTTTATACAATTTGTTTTCTGATGTGTTCTTCAACTGACTTTGACGATTGAGCTTTCTTAGAAAGTTAACTGAATTAATCTTGATCATTTATAAATGTTGCACAGTTCTTGTGGTAATACCACTCTTCTTGTCCTTTGAACAAACTGTTTGCTGTAGCAAGTAAAAGCTAAGAAAGAAATGTCCCTGCAGGCCTTTCATTGCTGCTGCTTTGTCTTGCTTTGTCACACCATCATCTAACGTGCCCCTCTTCCATACACACATGAAGAGCCAAAGATGTTTTTTGTTCAAGGTGCCTGGTATCTGTGGCGTTCAGCTGGCTGTAAATAAGAGAGTGAGTCTAGGAGAGCTAGTGGTGGGAATGGGAGCCTGCTGCATCCTGGGCTCTAGAAAAATGGTACTCTATAGGTGTGAGGGGTAATAGCTGTTCATTACTCCAAAAAACAAAGTTGCAAGAAAGGGGCAAGCTTTCAGGCAGAAGTATGCTTGAAAGCCTATCTGTGTTTTCCAGTTGTGTCAGTGGATCTAATGATCTCTGCAGATGTTGGCTCTCTTGCAATAATGCTAAGGTGATTATTTCAGAAGGATGAAAATCTCCTTCAGCTGACCTCTCCTGCTTTTCCAAAGCTTTGTTTTCTGTGGCTGACTCCCATCTCTGTTCCATTTTAAGATTAAAATTAAATTCAGATGATCGGTTTGTCACATATGCTGTCCCTTTAGGTGTCTCTATTGAGAATCCTTGAGGTGGTGCTGCCTCCCCCCCTTCATGAGTTGGTACGAAATGTACACTTCTGGTAAACCAAAAGACACTCTCTTCCTCCTTGCCCTGACCTGAGACCCTTTTTTCAGAAACTTGACATAAAAGCACACAGTCTTGTACATTTTCCAAATTAGTGGTGTCTCTGTAATAATGTTGCCTGCCTCATGCAGATTGTTAAAAAGTTATCCTCAAGTTCTTGGTACCTGAAACATATTTTAGAAGAAGAGAAAGAAGGCGGTGGTGGTGGAAGAAGACATATATGTAGGGACACAGGGAGGCACACACACACACAGATACCTGTTTGTCATGTAACTTTCTCCCAGTAATAGTAGTCTTGCCTTGCAGGATCACTTGGTTTGCTTCTTGCCTGGTACTTTGGCACTGGGAGCTCACAATGGATTGACTGCTGATCACATGAAATTGGCTGAAGCCCTTATAGAAACCTGTTACCAGATGTATGCTCAAGTAGAGACAGGCCTGAGTCCAGAGATCGTACACTTCAATCTTCATGCACAAAAGGGCCACAAAGATGTGGAAATCAAGGTGAACAGCTAGCTGGCCTGAACTGTAATTTGATGATTCTTCTGTTTCTCTGTTCTGCTGGATACTGGTGATGTGCTTTGTTGTGGAACAGGTTGTTCTTTTGCTGCCTTACTTTCTAGGTGTACCCTAGCCTTTGTTTTTAATTACCCCTGTAGTGTATTTAGAAGTTGTGTTATGCCTAATAAACTCTTTGGGGTAGCTGGAGATGGGAATCACTATTTTTCTGCCTGCACATGTCCTTGAGGAAATTCCCTGTCTGAATTATTCTTGCCTTTTTTTTTTCCTCTTGCAGCCTGCAGACAGGCACAACTTACTGCGACCAGAAACTGTGGAAAGCCTTTTTTATATGTACAGATTCACTGGTGATAAGAAGTACCAAGACTGGGGCTGGGAAATCTTACAGAACTTCAATAAATACACACGGGTAAGGTCAGCTGATAATTACCTTGTTCTGTCAGGCCTGTAATCACTCACTTGCTCTCTAACAAGAACTTTGGAAACCTACTATCTTTCAAGAGTCATCAAATACCTTCATAAGAACACACAGAAAAATTCAGTGCAGGCAGTGTCTTACCGTTTGAGATACACTACTTAGTACATTCAGGGAAAAGACTTGTATTGCGTTGATTAAAGAGTAAAATGCAGAAGCTGTACATAGACTACTAAAGTGTCTCTCTGTCTTCTTAGAAGATGTTAGAATCACTACTGTGATCTTTTGTAGAATTTGAAAGCTGAAGAGGGCCTGGCTGGACTGAAAGAACCCTTTGGTTGAAGTTGCCAAAAAAAGAAAAGTTGCCACAAAATGGCATTAATGTTTTAATAGAGGGGGTTCTGTATTCATTCTGACTATGGTGCTCATGGAGATACCACTCTGACATGCTGTAAAAGTGTGGCCTAGATGCCAGTCATTAAATATCCACAGTCTGTTCTTAAGAGAATAGGTATGGTACTTTCACCAACTCTAATGTAGAATTTGCACTAGTTACTGTAACGTTTGTCCCAAAACTTCAAGAGGATGTTCTTTGTGATACCTCTTTAAAATAAGCATAAATGGACATTTTGCTTCATTTTATCCTTGTGGTTTCTTTTAAAATGCAATGAGATTTTTTTTGCATAACTGGTGTTTTATATGTAAATGAAAAACAAGTATGAAGTGAAAATAATTTATTTTAGATTTTCGAAATATACAAAATTTCTATGTTTGGTTTTTTTTTGGCACAGGTTCCTACAGGTGGTTATACTTCCATTAACAACGTCCAGAATCCCAGTAATCCAGAGCCACGAGATAAGATGGAGAGCTTCTTCCTCGGGGAAACACTCAAATACATGTTTCTGCTGTTTTCAGATGACATAGACTTAATCAACCTTGACAAATACGTATTTAACACAGAAGCTCATCCACTCCCTATCTGGGTGCCAGCATAGCCTGGGTGTCAGTAGACCTTCCTGTGGTGGCATTTTTATCTTCAAGTCACTTTACTTTTCAGGGTTTGAGGAGAGATGCTGTATTGCACCTTTTTTGGCTTAAAACAAAAACCAAAACCTTTGGGAAAGCATCTCTGGTATGGAGAAGTCCTGTCAGTCTTAAATCTAATCCCTGGTTCTGGGATGGACAATCTGTGCCATACTAAGCTGTTTTTCCTGGTATTGATGATGAGGTTCAGAGAATTTTTGTAGTGTGGACCACAACATTCACAGGGCTCTGGTGAACCAGAACTCACTTATGTCAGTCTTAGTAAATGCTCATTTAGTATCAGGAAGGCAGCAAGTTGTCTTACCGTACAGGATTGTCCCTGGAGAGAAGGAATAAGCCTACAGATTTCTGGTTTATTCTGGATTCACTGAAACACTTGGTTACAGTGCCATTCCTTCGTAGGAACGTATAGTGTTTAAGGTGGTAAGTGGAATAAATGAAGAACTGCAGCGTTGTCTGAGATAGAAGCAAAGCTGTCAGTATTGCTACTGATACTCTGATCTCATTCCAGACTACCGAGCTCTGCTGCATCATGTTAGAAGAAGGAAGTGGCAGCAAAGCCTCTGTTGTACCGTGTCTTAGTTTTTTAGAGCACTTTGAACAATCTGTTCAAGCTGTGGCTGAAATGAATGATGGAAAAGAATTTGCTGCTGGTTTGGCTCAAAGTGGTATATAATTTTGTAGAGGTATTGCAGCTTTTTAACTTACCTGCAGGAATGCAGGAGATAATGTGAAATGTAAGTGAAACTACATGTGCATTTTATGTTATTTGCATCAGTTAGACTCAGGTATTCTGACTGAAAGCTGCTTTTTAGAGGTTGGGCACTGGGAAGGCTTGTGAGCACATTAGGTATAATTCTAAGTCAGCCTCATTCCGTCCCTTCCTGTCCAAATACTGCATTGTAAGGTGTTTGTTGATTCAAAACAAGCTTACAACTGTACAGCACAGTTCATTTTTTGGACTGTGGAGAAATTGTCATTTCTTTTTTTACGTAGGAGTACTTTGGATAGAAGCATTTTCATTAGTAGTATTAAAAGCAGACAGTTTAAATATATTAAAACAATTCCTGGTCCCAGTAGAATTAGTGAATCTGTTCATTTGCTTGACGACAAAGCAGACCCAGTTTTTTTTTTCCAAGAGTCTTATGGGAACCCTGGGATCTTTCATTTTTTTGTGCAAATAGATTTTAAACTATGAATTTGGAAATCAGCTTTCTGTAGTGCTTTTCCTTTTGGTTTTGTAGCTACTTGGACAGTCCTATATTTACAGATAAGTTCTCACAAATGTGCTTGTTCATATTTCTTAACGAAGTTGTTCTCATAAAAATGTCATTTCCCCTCCAATTAATGTAAGCAGTGGGAAGTACGCAGGTACATGGTAGCAACTGAGCCCCTCTACATTTAGGGCTGTGAAATGGAACTAATTAAATCTGACTGTAATGGTTAATTTTCCAGTGGCTGAGAGGGGTATGTGTATTTTATATTATTTGTAACCTTTGATTTGTAAATTAAGATGCATCTCTATTTGTTGTATGGTGATCAGTTCTCTTTGCTGGAGTCAGAAGTTACCCTTGGGACCACTATTTAAGTCTCTTAAAGAATATTTATCATTCCATGTACTAATGATGGCTTATAGAAATAGAGAACTCTACAAATTATTTAAATGCACATTTTTCTGTCATCAAAGGGACCCTGAGATTTGCAAGACATGGTAAGTTTGTGCAGAATGTTAATGTTCCTCCAGTTCACGTGACACCAGTAACTTGGGAAGTTAGTTTCTCACTTGTGTGCAGTGGTATCCAGTAACCGTAGCCTTTGCACAGCAGATTTGCTCCTAAGACTTTTGTTTTCTTTGACATAACAGCAAAGAAGGAAAATGCTGTTGAAACGTGGGAGGAAACACCTTCAGTGGTTTTGTTTGTGGAGCAGGTTCGTGTTACTGAGGAGCTGAGCTCTGGCTAAAAGCTGGAGGCTTAAAGCTGGATATTAAAAAAGAAAAAAGAAAAGAAAAAAAAAGATAAATTCAGGGAGACTACTGGGGCCCTACTGACTTACGTTGCTTTGGCCTTCTGCCTTTGATTGAAGCTAGTATTGAACCCTTAATTAATAACTTTGCTATGGATTGTAAAACTCCCAGAGTTTGGTGTTTCACCTGTATGGCAGCCCTGCTGAGTAAACAAAGAGATTTCTTAGAAAGTGGGATACATATAAATGCTTACCATCAGTCTTCTGGTTTTGAAGTCTTAATGTAATCAACTCTACGAATGGGACTGTGGCAGTCCGTTATATTTTTTTTGCCTTATGATTGGCTTGAGGGTAATAATACACTTCATCATGAGTTAAAGGAAGGAGAGCAAAATAAATCATAGCTTTCCCAAACACACTTCTTGTCTTTTAGTGGAGCCTGTTGGTCCAACTGATTTCTTTTCTACCTAATTCTTCCTGGGAAACAGAATTTCTGTTGCAAAGTGGCTTTACTGTCCTTGTTCTTTAAATCTTTAAATCTGAAGTTAAGATTGTTCAGCTTGCTTTACCTTTGAGAACAAATTCTTATTTCAGACTCCTGGGAAATGGCACAAACCCTAAACAATCTGATAAAAGCTCATCTGCTTCTTCCTGTTCTTCTGCAAAGGTTACTTTAATTGCTTATTTATTTTTACTTTGTTCACAAAATATGTTGTGTCAGATTAGTCTCTGAGCTTCACAGCCCATCTCAATTCCACTGTTTGCCCCCCCAGCACAACAGAAGCTTTGCATGTCTTTGAATTTTCTTTCGAGTACTCTGTGGTTCTTTCAACCGAAGCCTTAGCTGCAGACTGTGCGGTTTTGGTGTTTCAGCGTACTGGTACACTTCTGCTGCTTAAGTTGAATGTTGCGGAAAGGCCATCTCTTCAGCCAGTGATTCTGTCCTTTTGCACAAAGAGCTGCCTTGGTTTCTCTCAAAGAGCCTGAGTGCTGTGCCTACTTAAAACAAAACCACCCCCGCCCCACCCAGCTATCCTGGTCACTTAGGCTTTCACTGAGAAACAGAAATGGGTGCGGGTGCAGCCACAGAATGCTGCACAGCTGGAAGACTTGCAAGTCTCACACTCTGGGCTGTATGCTACAGCTCCAAAAACTAATACATACCTGTTTGCTCAAAGAAAATTCAATCGATGGATGGGGCCATAGTTAACATCTACTCTCTGAATTTACTGAGAACTAAAGTCTCACTCAGGTCTTAGAAACTGGCAGTATTGGCTGACGGGCCCCTCCATGTTTCACATGGCTTTCTGCTAACAAGATTTTTAACATTACATGCCAAGCTCAGGTATAGCTGTACCTCTCCAAATACTAGGCAAAGAATCTGCTTTGTTTCCTACCCTATACCAGTGTGATGTTGCAGTGATGAGGGATGCAGACAGGATAGGTTTTTGCAGCTAACATGGTTAAAGTTTTGTGCATTTATCCTGCCCTTTAAGATTACTTCCCTTCAGCTGTGCACTCCTAGGAATAACCCTACAGGCAATTCAGCTCCTGTTTTCCAGTGCCACACTCAATATCTTTAACAAGACCAGTAAAAGTGACATGTCAGGGTAGCTCCATGATGCTGTCTGGCAAGCTTGTTGCTTCAGCGGAAGGGTTGAGTTTCCTGGCTTTGGATTCTGGAGGAATGTCTTGGGGTTTTGTCTCTCAAGTATTGCTAGAACTTACTGTCAAAGTCTGGAGGCCTCAGCTTCCACTAAAAACCAATCCCAAGTTCTTCAGAAATGGATGACTCGTGCTTGCCAGGAAAATCAGCTGCTTTGTATGATCAGTTTTCAAGCTCAGTTTTAAAGGCATGTGACCAGAGAGATGTTTCTTACTGTTTTGTGCAATGTTCCCTTCTTGGTCACACTCCTCATGCTGGAATAGATAAGCCTTTTCTCAACAGCCCCACTGGAACAGTTCTTAAACCAGCATGGGGGCTCCACCTGTGGATGGTGCTCTGGGTCACTTAATCTCTGCTTGCACTCCATTTTCCTTTTGTGTTCCTGAAGTTCAGCCACAAGCAGTGTTCCTGCTGTGGTGACTGCTGCTGTTGGGTTCTTCCCTTCAGCTCAGAGAGCACCACACAACCAGGGTTTTCTGCTTAGATCCCATTCTTCCTTGCCCAAGGCTTCAAAATGTTGTAAGGGCATTGGTAGCGCTGGCTTCAGACTTCCGCCAGTTTCTGAAGCCTGTTTTAGTAATTATTTTTATGGCGGCTCATCTGTTGTCTGCGGGAAGTCCATGTATATCTTGTTTATCCCTTTGCCATAGCATCCTAAAGCCTGTAGTTCACCCTTCCATATAAATCAAACTATTTGTGTCCCTTGCACTATTTGGATGCCTTTGGGGCAAGTACTATCTGCAAGACGAAAGGAGATCAGTATCGTCCATTAGAAGAGGATTAAAGAACTCTTATCCTTCCGGAAGTTCAAAAGATGCTTAGGCCTCTATTCACTCAAAGGCACAAAAAAAGCCACTGGCCAAAGGTGGTAACTTGCAGGTTAGTTTCCAAAAGTCTCGTACTGAGCTGCTTGAAGGCACTGCCGGGTTGATGATGTTAGGGTGCCTGCTTGCTGGGTGCTAAGGATGCTGGTAGGAAAGTAATATAAGCAAGATATAATCCTCTCTGCAGACACATTCATCGCTGTCTGCTTTATTTTTAATGTGGTGCTAGTCCTGAATAATTGGCTGGGGTACAGCAAATCTAAATTCAGAAA
>VZSZ01007041.1:2246-29957 GCA_013398815.1 Ibidorhyncha struthersii | reverse complement strand
AAAACTGGGGGGGGGGTCTGTGGGCATGGAGCGGAAGTACCAGATCCCAGCATCTTAGCAAGGCTGGAACTGGCAGCCTTGTTGTATAAGCTGCAGTTTCAGCAACAAACCTGAAGCCTGACTTCAGCATGAGCAAATGGGAGGTTGACAGCTCTTGGCAGAGGTGTAGAGGTTTTCATCAGCACAAATGGAGATGATACGGGTCTTATTGAGGATGTAGTTCCACTAACAGTCTAAAACCGTTTTTCTTTGGGGACTGGAGTTTGACTAATTGGGTCTTCCATATGTTGTCCTTCAGTTGTACATATCTGAGAGATCAGATAAATGGACTTCATCTGTTCGTGCTCTTCGCCCTTCTGAGCGGGGGGTGAGGAGCAGAAGCTTTGCCCTTTTGTACTTAAGAACAGGGAAGAGGAAAGTGGGTTGTGTGCAAAACCTTCTTTTGTCAGCACCTGCATATTGTGAAATAACATCAGTGACTGATGTTGTAGCTCTGGGAACCCTTCGTCCTGTGGTGGCAGGGACGACCAAGCAGTGCAAATACTTAACACAAAGCCTTGTGTTTGAGCAATGTAACAGCCATTGAAGCAATGCTGTGGCTTTAGCTGTATAAGTAACGTAAGCCTTTGATGACCCCGGAGGCTAATCTGCTAACTCATAAAATCGTTGTAAATGGATCAACTGAGGCATCCAATTGATTACTGGGATTTAATATTTTTGCAATTATGCTAGTATTTATTGGTGCATAGTAATTCCAGTAGGTAAGAATCCACCTGGTTTTGTGCAAAGATGAGTTTAGTCCACCTGGGAAGGTGAGAAGTATCCTTTTTTATCTTCTTTGATTATACTACCAAGCCATGAAATTGTATCACATGCTTTAATAAACTTGTAATTTATTTTAAAAAGATCTGAAGATGTTTCAAGTGGAAGTGTGATTTACTGGTCACTAATACGCAGCTCTTGAGTGACAGCAGTACACACTGGGATTACTTTGTGTAAATCACCAGCTCACATGAGATCACTGGAGATGTCTTGTGCAAGTTAAAAACAAAAACAAACACAAAACCCAAACACACTGCAGTGGCTGAGGTTGATGTATACCTGGTCACTAGTGGTGTCCTCTGTGAACCTGTGTAAGTAATGACCATCTGTCCTGGTCTGAGGTAAAACAGAACCAATTTTCTGTTTTTCCTCTGCTTTTCCACTAGTCATCTAGTATTTACCTTTTGTCTAAAAATAATTTAGCTTCAACCTTCAGGTGCCTCCTGCAACCATACTGTTCAGGACAGTGATGATTCTTGAGCCCTCAGGCAAGCTTTTATTATTTCCACCATTTATATAATGCCTTCTCATTCCAAGCAGGTGAGCACGAAACCTATACAATATGGTTTTGGCTTCAGTCAGTGATTTGGCCTTTTGCTTTTCTTTTGATGCTTGATCAGGAGCAGGGGGGACACTTCAGAAAGGTGAATTGCCACCATGGTGGTAGAGGAGATGACACTTCTTGAAACAGTCTGGGCACAGCTCAGCAGGTTGCTGCCTTCCTGCATCCTGGTGGCAGCCTCGCACCCCTGCCTGTGCCGTGGGGATGGCCATATTCACAGCCATCTGCCTCCTGAAGCTCCTGAGTGCTTCTCCTGTGCTCTTTCCATCCCTGCAGATTTCACCCAGCTGTTGATAATGCTCGCTTCCAGCTTGCGCACCTCTGTGACGGATGGGGGGTCAGCTGGATTGTATCCTCTAGAGAAAGCAGAGTAGTGTGAGCTAGTCAGCAGGCAGCCGCTCTTTGCTTCGTGCAGAGGGAGAGCCAAGCCAGGGAACTGAAGGACAGAGATTATCTGTTTCGTACTTTGTATTTATGCCCTTGAAAACAAGTTAGAATGTCACCACCCACCAGGAGGTTAGGAGGCAGGCTTGAGATGCCTGGCCTCTCCCTTGCTTCGGTGGCTGCTGCCCTCTGCTCTGGGACTGAAGGCTGATGGCTAATGCCAAGAGATGCTGAATTACTTCATATGACTGATGTCTACAGGCTATGACATGCTTGTGCCAGTCCCTGTGCAAGAACATGTTCTAATGGAAAGTCCATGAGCTTAGAGCTGAGTTCTGCACAGCCCAGCTTCCCTGAAGTCTGTAAGAGCCCTGTGCAGGGGAAGAAGATTGCTCTTCCACAGTTAAGCTACAACAGTCTGGTGCCCAGTCCGCTTTGATTATCTCCTTGTTCTGTGGACTGGGGCTAGCTATGATCAAACACTGAGGGCAGTAGGATTCTGTCAGCCAAAGGAGACTTCAGTACTTACCGGAGGTCTAGGTGATGTGCACCTCCTTTAATGGTCAATGCAATTAGTGAAGGACTGAGGCTCCTGTTTATCTGGAAGGAGAGAGAGCAGAGACAAACTCACCAAGTTACCAGGCAGAACTGGACACGAGTTCTGATAACTGGAAGATGAGCTGGGCAGGAGTGAGGAAAAGCCCAGGAAGAGATCCTTGGTATGGCTGATATTGTGTGCATGGCTAACAGTGCTAATGAGCCAAATCATCTGCCACAAATGATGGCTTCCCCCAGGACGGAAACTGTCAGTCTGTTCCAGTACAGATGGTTTGCAGTAGCAGGCTCCTTTGTGCCCCTGTACCCTAAGCAGCCTGGTCCTCTTGCAGGTGCAATTGCCAAGCCAGCCTAAAACAAGGAACTCCTGCATTACAATCAGGAGCAAAACGAACTCAAAGTAATTTTTGGTTTTAAATTTAAAACTAGAGCTCTGCCATCACTGAAGTTTTGTTGAACCTAAGCCAAAATATGCCCTGAGTTGCTGCTTACAGCAACTGCTTGGTCTCACAGAGTGTGCTGAGACTGGAGACAGCACGGAGCACCTGGCTGTCAGCACCGAGACCCAGTCTCGACACAGAGACACGATGGGTTGTGGTTCAGACCTGGGGTGTTGGGTGAGGAGGCTCCTAGTCTGTCTGCATGGCTGCATCAGTGCTCCTGGCTGATGGGCTCTATTCAGTGTGTCCTGAGGCTCCTGAAGGGTTCAGCATAAATCAGCTGCTTGACTGGGCTAAAGATGAATTGTTAGTGCTGCTTTGCTGGGGAGAGAGGGGCAGTGTATTGCCTGGAAAGGCTGCTCTCTGTGCTCGGGGTGCAGGAGTGCACGTGCTTACCCCACCTCCAGCCCACGGGTCCAAGTCTCCATTTGAAAAAATGATGTTGCTTGCACTTTTCAGGTCTGAAATTCAGAAAGATGACATTTGAGAGGCCTCTTTTCTGCCCATTTACCCAAATGTGTTTGGCTACTGCAGCAAACATGGCCCAGTACAGAAAACACAGGAGAATAAAACAAATTCTTGGCAGTTTAGAATTTCCACTTCTGTCTCAAGGAGGCACAGAAAGGCCTGTTTGGCTCAAGTCAGCCCAAGGCTGTGACTTTCTGCCAGGGCTTGTTAGTACACTGTGCCTGTCCCCATGGAGCTCACATGGGCAGAGGAGGGACAGGCAGACAATTACAGGGTAATGCAAAGGGACAAGCAGCCAGCACAACTCACCTTTTCCCCAAAAGTTTGTCTGCAGCCAATGCGCTCGTGGCTTCACCTGCCATTTGCTCCAACAGTACTGCTCTCGCATGGCCTCCGTGAAGGGCATCTCAGGGAACATGTCAGTCACGTTGTTGCTGTTGAAAGTTAAGTTGATCTCGGTGCAAACCTGAGAGAGGTACGAGAGCTGTCATGGGGTGGGGGGATAACCAGGGCAGCAGCTGAAACCTGTTGGTGTCACCAGCACCTTACCTGGTAGTCCCAGGCCTCCGCGTCTGAGCCAATGCCACAGCCCGTGGGGTCAGCACAGGCCTGGTACAGCTGGTATATGTCATAACACTGTGCTGAGCTGGAGGAGTTGTAAAACACCCCTGCCAGATGGAAACACAACACAAAGCCGACCTGTCAGCACCTCTCTGCTGGCTCACCCACTGCCTCCTGCATGAGCTGTGTGGCCAAGGCCAAGCAGAGGGGTAGCTATCCCAACTGGGCAAGTGTGTAAGGCTGGGGCAGAGCTAGCGGGGTCTGCACTAGCCTTAAGCTACAACCCCAACTTTATACCAGAGCTTTCACGTGGTCTCAAGCCTGGCTGCATAATGTCCTTTGCTTCTGCTGTATCCACAGGGAGGAAAAGGCTCCCACGTGCTCTCTGCTCATGCCAAAAGCCAAGCGACTGGCTCACTAGTCCTTGGGGGAGAGCCCTAGCCCCCAATCCCCAATGCCCCCTGGAGCAGGCTGTGTACAGGTCATTAGTTGAATGCTTCAACCTCAATGGGACACAACTGCTGAGCCCTTCCCACCCCCTCTCTGAAAGTAGTTGTCGTCTGAATCCATCAAATTTAGTCAGAGTGCCAAGGCTGGCAGGTCACAGACAGGATTTTGTTTGACTGTTTAAGAAGGGAACGATGGCATGTGCGGGCTTGCCCAGATGAACGATGGCATGTGCGGGCTTGCACCTGACCAGGCAGCCCAGTGCCGCATAGCTGGGGAGCTGCCAAAGAATGAGCTGTGCTTTGTGCGGATGGGTAGTTACCAGATAGTGAGGAGGAGGAATGCAGCTACACCAGTGGCCATCTGCTGCTGCCAGTGTCACAGCCCACAGGCAAAATCCACAAACACTGTGGGTTTTGTGTGATAACCAGCACCAACAGCTCCACTTGCAAACGGCCCCGCGTGGCTCTGCGAGGCACGCAGCGCTCGGTGTCTGCAAAGCATAAGGCAGAGGCTGTGGAGGAGGGAGGCTGCTGCAGCTACTGCCTTTTGAATGGCTCCGTGGCATGGGCAGCACAGACTCAGCTCCCTCAAAGCATGAGACCACTGGTTCGGCTGCAGAAGGCTGCCCAGGAGATGCACTGAGTGTGCACAGCAAAGAGTCCTGGTGCTGCTCCAGAGCTACGCACCATTCAGAGCAATGCTGCTCAGCTCACAGACCAGCATGGCCAGGCTCGTGTCAGACACCTACCTGGCGAAGCTCCTGGCAGGGCTCAGCAGCCTTCGTTCGCAGAGCGCTCTGTGTGACGTGACACTGGAGGCAGAAGGGGTCTGCTTTCCAGCCCACAAGATCGTTTTAGCATCGGCAAGTAATTACTGCAAGATCCTGTTTGTTGGAAACTTGACAAGAGCGGGGAGCCTGGATGGTAACGTCCGGCTGAAAGCTGTCAGTGCTGCTGGGCTGAGGAATGTTCTCAACTTCATTTACTCCAACAAACTAGACCTCTCGTTACAGAATATCGAGGAGACCTTCAAAGCTGCAGAAACTCTTCTGGTTCGGGAGGTGATCAAGCTGTGCTTTCACTTTCTGGAGGGTTGCCTGAACTGCGAGAACTGCGTGGATGTACTTAACATTGCTAAAAAACTTGGCCCAGCAGAGTTGAGACAGAAAGCCATATGCTACGTAGGGCAGCATTGCAAACAGATCCTGGCTGATCCTCAGTGCTTGAAAGACCTGGACCGAGAAACCCTTTGTGAAATTTTAGACAGGACCGACACTGAGGGATGCAGTGAGCTGGAGCTGCTGAGAGCCACTGTGAGCTGGCTGCAGCACAACCACAAACGGCTGAAAGATGCAGCAGATCTTTTAAGGCGCATAAGATTCCCTCTCATTCCTTTACAGGATCTGCAGAGATATGTCCAAGAAATGCCTCTTATGATGCTGGATTCAGGCTGCCACAGATACCTGCAGGAGGCTCTGAATTACCACTCCCAGCTGTATGCTCAGCCGGTCCTACAGACCCAGAGCACGAGCCTCCGCTCCGGTTCCACTGTGCTCCTTGTCACTGGTGGCAGAACCACAGACAACTGCCTGTGCAGAGAGATGTGGGCTGCGGACCAGAGTTGCAGCACCTGGCGCAAGGTCGGGGACCTCTGCGTGCCTGTGTACAACCACTGTGTCGCCATCATCAATGACTTCCTCTTTGTCATCGGGGGACAGTGCAAATTTGATCCCACGGGAAAGCAGCCGTCAAACAAGGTAAGACACAAGAAACCTTTAGCCTTGGGAAAACAGCTGGGTGAGGGTGGGCGTAATTCCTCTTGCCCACCACAGATCTCCCACCTCTACATATTGCTTAGTGCTCTGGGGGAGCACTGAAAGCCCTTGGGAATACACCTTCCAAACTCTCTGGGAAGCAATCGGGTCCTGCCCTGGTCTCACCTTGCTTCTACTGTAAATTGTCATCCTAATCTGTATACAGCCTCCTCAGCGCAGGTTCAGCCACGTCCACATCGGTCAATCATGCAACCCCCACGAATGCTACTCCTGTCCCCATTGTTGCTGCCAGGGACTCGGGCTCTGCAGGCATGATCAAAGCCTACCACTTCACTTGAGAACTGTTCCTTCCTTGGTTTTGCCCTTTAAAGGCAAATCTGCTTCAGCTCCCAGGACCTTCCCCTTCTGCCTGGAGAGTAAAAAGACTTGTGCAGGTTTTTATGTTTTCCTAGACGGCTTCAGTGAGCTTGCTAGAAAAAACAGCATGTTTTTCTTTCCCATGCTCCCAGGGGGCTTATTTCAGCATGGTACTTAGTTCAACAGTGCCACTGCAAATAGCATCTCTCTTCCACTGCCTTGACGGCAGGAGGCAGCTCAGCAGCAGCAGAGCAGCTCCAGCCCAAGCCCAGCACTCACCACATGTGGTTCTGCAGATACTGACCTGGGGTTTCTAACCAGGACTGGCAAAACAAGCTTGGGGAGGTATTTACTGCTGAACAAGCTGTGGGTGGAAGCCCAGACTTAGCAGAGGTACTGTGCCCTTGTGGTGATGCCACCTGGGACGACGGGAGGGGAAGCAATTCCTGCTTTCTCCTGGGTGAGAGCAGCAGGCAAAGCTCAGCTGCTCTCTTTACAACACACTCAATCAGTAGCAGAGATGTGAAATGTGCTTGTTTAAATCTCACTGAAACAGTTTTCAGCTGACACGTGCTAGCTGGTGTTTCCAACAAAGGTCCCATGGCAGGGGGGTTGGAATTAGATGATCTTTAAGGTTCCTTCCAACCTAAACTATTCTATGATTCTGTGATTTCATTAAGCCAACATGTTTCACCTCCTGCTTGCTGCAAGCTGAGAGCACAACCTCTGCCCAGAGCCCACAGGCGTGCACAGCAAGGCCTGACCGAGCTTCCAGCTCCACTGGGGAGGTACTGGTCTATTGGCTGGCTGCAGTGGAAGTTGAGCCTGTCCAGGTCTGAATATAAAACCTTCCTCATACCAGGGAAAACGTTTATCAGTTCTTGAAGCCACAGGAGATGCAAGCCAGCCACCCGCCTTCTGTTAACCATCACCCATCTGCTGTGATCCTAGGTTTTCCGATTTGACCCCCGCAACACTTCCTGGCTCCAGGTTGCCAGCATGCTGGAGAGACGGACGCGCTTCCACGTGGATGTGCTGTCTGATCGCATCTTCGCTGTGGGTGGCGGGACACTGCTGGGGACCCTCACCCGCACCGTGGAATTGTACCAGCCCGCTGACAACAAGTGGAAGTTCGCAGCTCCTTTCCCCACACCTATTGCTGATCACGCAGGCACAACCCACAAGGGAATCCTCTATATTTCAGGTGACAGAGCCAGTAGAAAGCAGCATATTTTCATATAGTTTCACTGATTTTTTCTGGCATCTTAATGTCACAGTCTAAGCCTGCACCCACACCAGTAACACCCACAGCTCCAGCATCCCTTTCCTGCTGTCTCAGCACAGCCTCACTGCCCTCCTGAATGGCAGTTGTTGTTTTCTTTCCAAGACATTAAAGGTGACATCATCTGCTTGAAATCCACACCCCTGCTCGCCTTTGACCTCACAATCCTGGCTAAATCTCAAAGCTTTTCTGTCTGAAAAGGTAAACCAGGAACAGGCTGCCATAGTGTTGGGGATGGGATTAAACCCTTGTATTAATCCGAATGGAAGATGTGGGACAAACCCTACTGTGCTGCTTTGTTAGTCTGTACAAAAAGAAGTAAAATGCAGCTCTTACCCTCTTACCCTGTAGAGCTCTTGCCCTACAAGACACCCTCAGTCTTTACAGGGATCATTGCTAGATGGCGCAGGATGTTTATCAATAAAGCAGCATGGGTTCAAACACTTCAGGAAATTGTTGTAGGATCTTTAGCTTTTGCAGCTACTAATTTGGACTTGAAAGATAATCTTTGGTTTGTCCCAAGAAAAAAGAACTCTGGTGTTTCTGTTATTGCCTCTGCAATTAAAGGTCCTGGGCCAGCCTGCCATGGCTGGAGGCTCCCCACTTCATACACCAGTTACGGCCAGCTGGGATCACTGCACCAATCCAGTCCAGATTAACTTCACCTTCCCTGTGCTGGACTGTACACTCGAGGCCCCCAGGGCAGGGCAGGCAGCACACGGGCTGTCCTACCCAGACGTGTCCCCCTCTGGCAGCGCAGGCGGACAATGGTTCAGCTGAGGGAACGGCTGAGGCTCAGGGACAAGTGTCCTTGCTTTGAGTCAGCTGGCCTGCAGTACCACAGGCAGCTCATTTAACCTCTTGGCCTCGATTCCTACCAGAGAGCAAGGACAAATTGTCTCACAGACCTTCAAACATACCATAGTCATCTAGGCTGGATGACACTACACCCCTTTGGGTATAAGATCTTACCTACCTATAGCATTCCTTTCTTTCTGAACTAGTGGGGTGACTGCAAATTTGATTTGGCCAGCCTACAGCCCTGCCCAAGCAAACTGAAAAATTAAGAGCACTACTTCAGTACAGCCTTTAAACACAAGCTCCGTGCAGACCAACTGTGCGCACCCAGGTGAGCTGGGGCTTATGGCCAACCTGAAATCCCATCTCCCTTGTTCGCAGAGACTCTCCGCAGGCTGGACATTCAGCAGGCAGCTCGAGGCATTGACCCTTCCCAGAGCAGCACCCTCCTTCTGCAGGGAGCTTTTTATAAGGCACCCCCGAAATACCCAAGTGAGCCCCTAACAAGGAGAAAAAGTTGACAACAGCACTGGCAGATTGGCTCCGACCTTCTGTCAAAGATTCAAAGTTCCAAGAGCTTTGAACGCTTTTCTTTCAAACCACCATTTTGCAACTGTTTGTGCTGGAAGCAGATTCCCTAATTAAAGCGGTTCCTTGTTACACTTGAAATACGCGCAGAGCTTTATTCAAAAANCCCACCCCTTTAAAATACCTGAGAAGCTTAGGTTTTAAATTTCACACTGCATCAGCTCTGCAGAACAGTGTGAAATTTTAAACCTGAGCTTCTCAGGTATTTTAAAGGAAAAAAATCAGCTCTGCTAATGTTTGCAGAAGGTTTGCTGGATAGATTTTCAAGACTTCTGCTTTCCTTCTAGGGGGCTTCTCTGGGGGTAAAACCTTACGAGACACTTACAGCTACCTCCCTCGCCTCCGACGCTGGATTGGCAACAGTGCCATGGCTTTTACTCGCTGTGATCATGGGATGGCTACAGTCAGGGACAGGATCTTTTGTATTGGAGGAAGGACACTAAAAGGAGTAAGTTCATTTGCACTTATAATCCCAAATGTGATGCAAAATGGGGTCTCTGTATTGCTAGACCCTGACAGGCTTCTTCCAACAGGTTGACCAATAACTTCCTTATTTTTGGTCTCTTAGCGGACTGGCACAGTTGCAAGTCAGGCCAATAAGCTTATGAAAATGTGCCTGCCATTACAATCGTGCTCATCAGAAGCTGCCCCATTGTCACACCATCAGAAGCTGCCCCATTGTCACACTCTATTTGCTAGAGTACAAAGGCTGTTTAAAGCATTTTTTTAAAATACTGAAAACATGGTGGAGGCACAGCCTGCTGACACAGGAAAACCTAAGTGTAAAGCTGGTCACGTACCTGCCCCAAACACTTTGACCACCATTTTCCTTGTTCAAGCTGAGAGGGGGTGAAACACTGGCAGATGGGAAGAGGGATGGACTGTGGTGAGGACACTAGCCCAGATTTTAGGAAAGATGGGCTCAAGTCCTGCAATGCAAATGAATTATCTTCAAACCTGGATTTCCCATCTCTGAAAGAGGAGGGAAAGCACTGCCCAGCCTTCTGGGGAGGGCAAGCTGGGAAGACACCTGACAGGGACTGAAAGACTCACTCTAGCAGAATCCCATTCCCTGAAGCCAAGAGAACAGAGTTTTCAAAGATCATTCAGCAATTCCCATTTGAAAGTGTAAAGACTCAGGGCCTGGCCCCATTTTACTATGATGGGTACGGCTTCTTACAAAGGAACGCAGGCGTCTTAGAGTACTTAATTGCTCACCGAGGAAGGGATAGAAATCTAGTAAGAGAAATCGCACATCTAGGCTGACATCAAATTCATCCAGATGACACAAACTCATTTTTTGTCCACAGTTCAATGCAATATAGCCCTCTTTACATGGTTTCCTTCATAATGTGTTAAATGTCCAGACAGCAGGCAGGACTTGGGCTATGCCAGTTCCAGGAGGTCCCTGTGGCACCTTGCTCAGCTCACTCCTCAGATTTTCCAAGGAGAAAGCTCCTTTAAAGCTGGGCCATTCTCGTATTGTTTTCAGTGTTTTTTGAGGCTCTGATTGCTAAATGTGGATTGAAAATCTGGCACCTTGAGTCTTGTATTCAAACAGATGTTGAAACACTGTTTTCCTTTATCATCACGGAGCAAGCCTGATGTGACAGCGATTCCCACTCGACGTGTGATCTGATGGGTTATTGTTGGTCTGGTTCTTTGCAGGCGGAGGAATGGATTCACGTCAACGAGACGGAGTATTATTGTCCTGTAAGCAATCAGTGGACAACGCTAACGCTATCCCCATTCAACTGCTGCCAGTTCAGCATCACAGCCCATGACACTACGCTCTGCCTCGTGGGAGGTGGGTCACTGCAGCACATGCAGAAAGAAGACAGTGTTTTCCTGTACGACACAGAGGGGCAGGTATGGAAGAAAGCCAGTCGCCTGCCTAAAGCTCTGGTGGGTCATGCCTCTTGCATGATTAAACTGACCCAAGTGAATGCAGCTGGTGAGACAAGGAGAGGCACAAAGTGCTCCCCTGTGGGCATGAGGAATAAATCTGCCCTCAGCTTGTTCATCACAAAGAAACAAGAGTCCCCCTCTACCTCCGAAAAGAAGTAGGATGTGAATACATCAAGCAGATCTGACAGTGTTTGCCAAGGTATTAGTATTTTAACAACTAATTAACGATTTACTTAACAGCCAAACATCTTCAGCAGTGATTTGGAATTGCTATGTTTTTAACTTGGTGCTATCATTGTGACATGAATAATTTGCAAAAAAAGAATTAGTTCCCACTCCTACTAGGCTGCATTAAACCTATAAAAATTCCTTAAATCATTTTTTTTGTCATTCAGAACCTGTTTTTCTGAATAATGACCAATGTAGAACTTATTTTCAATGAGCAACTTGAGAGATTTTATGAGGAAGTCTTCAAAAGAGCTTTGAATTCTATCTCTAATAATTTCCTTACGAACACTGCTGGCTGACAAATTAAGTACTCACACAGATAAATATACACGACGTATTATTGCCAAGTACAAGGTCCTGCACGTGGGTCGGGACAATCCCAAGTACAAATACAGGCTGGGCAGAGAATGGATTGAGAACAGCCCTGAGGAGGACTTGAGGGTGTTGGTGGAAGCTCAACGTGAGCCAGCAATGTGCACTGGCAACCCAGAAAGCCAACCACATCCTGGGCTGCATCCCCAGCAGCGTGGCCAGCAGGGTGAGGGAGGGGATTCTGCCCCTCTGCTCTGCTCTGGGGAGAACCCCCTGCAGTGCTGCCTCCAGCTCGGGGGGGTCCCAACAGCATGGACCTGTTAGAGCGGGGCTGGAGGAGGCCACGGAGATGATCCGAGGGCTGGAGCCCCTCTGCTGTGAGGACAGACTGAGAGAGTTAGGGTTGTTCAACCTGGAGAAGAGAAGGCTCCGGGGAGACCTTATAGCAACTTTCCAGTATGTGAAGGGCATCTACAAGAAAGCCGGAGATGGACTTTTTACAATGGCATGTAGTGATAGGATGAGGGGTAATGGCTTCAAACTGGAAGAGGGGAGATTTAGATTAGGAAGAAATTTTTCACTCTGAGGGTGGTGAGCCCCTGGCCCAGGTTGCCCAGAGAAGCTGTGGCTGCCCCATCCCTGGACTGGTGGGAGGTGGGAGGTGTCCCTGCCCATGGAAGGGGGTTGGTACTAGATGATCTTTAAGGTCCCTTCCAACCTAAACCACTCACATGATTCTATGATTTAAGACTGTCTTGCCACTGGATTAAGACCATAGGACACTGCAATGACAACCTTGTCTTCAACAAGCAGACCAGAAAACTTCCTGCAGTGAATATGCATTGAACCTGTGACTGCTTGAGCCAGAGTATGGGAAAACTTTTAGAAAAGAACCAAGTACCTTAGAAGTCCACATCTCATGGATAGTCAACAGGCTAAGGGGCTGGAATGGCTGAAAAACCTGATGAGGATAAGTTTGGAAAGGTGAGAGAATGAAACCATGGCTACCATGGACATCCTGACAGACAACGCCAATATGGGGCAAAATGTCCCGGAGAAGATCGGAATCATACCAGCTCCTATAATACACAACCCGCACAGCAATGCAACAGCTCTACATACATGTGCTTCTAGAAAACAGGGTGCTAAATAAAAGACCAAACTGATACTATTAACTCACCGACAAGAGCAGCCAGGCCTTGAACTGGGTCTGTGTGGGCAAGGATTTGTTCACAGCCGACCTGGATGAGACACATTACAGGCAAATTGCAGACAGGATGGTTAACAGTCTCTGCTCCACAGAAGGGCTAAGCTGGAAGATTCATTAAAATTACCACTTACATATTTTACGGTTCAGAAGCTTTCCAAGGGCCTAATGCAACAGTTTTTTTGGGGTATTTTTCCTCCCTTCTAGCAACAAAATACATAGAAACAAGGAGAGGGCTAGGACAAACAAGTCCTTTACCAGTTTCAGCAGCTGTGCAGAGGCCGCAGTGATACACAACAGTTCCTTCCTCCTACAATCAGAATATTTTAATGCCTTTCTCAAAGTGGGGTAGAATAATTATTTTACAAGTTGTTAAACAGACCCTAGAAGGGAACTGGATGCCCAGTGGAGCCAGAGACAGCATCTCCTGAGTCCCAGTACCACGTAGCCTGTATGACCTCTTGCACAGTATGCATTTCGCCCCAGGCAGGACTCAAACCATAAATGCCACAAGGCCAGAGCGGAATGAAGTTGGACTGGTGTGGTGCACCGCAATGCATCAGAGAACACCAGCACAAGGCTGACAGCACACCAGAAGAAACCAAGAATTGCAACAGCAACTGGTGTTCTGGAATCAAAGCTGGGACCTTTCCAAAGCAGCTGGTGTCTCAGAAGTCTATAACCTCCTGAGAAACCAGGCCGCTTTCCCACAGTTTGCTATCTCCAACTCTCTTGAAAGTTTACAGGTTTTCCAGTCCCCACAGCAGCAGACGTTTCTCTGCATTATACTCTGAGGTATGTCATCTTCCTGGGCGATACTTCAAAAGGAACCTGATTTTTAGGTCTCCATCACTACCCACCACGAAAAAAAACATCTATGAAAGTATGCGGAAGTGGGCTTCATCCACCCTGCCCCTGTTACCATCACTGATGGTGTGTGCCTGACAGTGCACTGAGGTGCACATAAGAAACCACGACTCTCACCCATGTCCTGGTGCTCACCTTCACTGGATTGGCAGGGAGGTGACCCATGAAATCAGTTTTGTAAGGGTAGTCCATCATGGCCATCATGGTGAAGGCATTTCTAACAAACCCAAAAAGCTGGTAAACATCCTCCTTGTTAGAGATCTTATTGCATGTGGCCATTTTGCTGCTGATTTCATCATAGGCTGAAAATGAAAGACACAAACTTCAACAGAGGAAAATAATACCAGCCTTCAGCATCTTGTTTCAGTCAGGAGTAAGAAGACGCTGTAACACACAGATGAGGTTTCTAGTGGGAAGGACACAATACATATAAATTTACACACACGTGAACGCTCAGGCACAGCCTTCCTGTGGCAGCTTCATGACCCGCCTGGCTCGCACCCTGCCCCTCACAGAGCCACCGACACCTTCCTGGGGAGCCCAGAGGAACTGGCACTCACTAAGACAGAAGCAGTCCTGGCTGGCATGGTGAGAGGAACAGCTTGGTATGAGCCTGTCCTCACTGGTGCCCTGCCTGGCTCCGTCCCTGGGGTCTGCTGTGCCCTGCAGAGCAGCCCCCCCAGGCAAGCTTTCATGCAGGAGAGCAGGGTTCAGTGTGCAGGTCCCAGTGGGATTCAACAGCTGGAAGAACTGGCAGGAAAAAAACACCCAACCACAACAAAAGAACACATCTCCTTGGCAGCTGGGTGCATTTGCAGTAAGAATTGCCAGTGGGAAGAGTCCTCACAAAGTCACAAAGGACTCCTGAGACATGCCTTCAAACTTCACCATGATGCAGAGAGCTCAGCTGGAGTCAGGAAACCCATCTTTGAAGAGATCCCTTCAAGATGCACTCATATACCTTTGCACTTCTACTGGGGAAAGTTGCTCCCTTCCTTTTCATCCTCCACCCTGTCTGTCCCCATCGTACTCTACAAGCTACCCACCAGAGCCCGGCTGTCTTTACTTGGAAGCCCAAGGCCTGTGACCTTCCTCTGGATACTCACTTGAAAGCCTAAGCCTTAAATACGACCACCTTATCCACCCCACTGCAGGAAGTGTGGCTCCAGGCAGACCTTGAGGACCTTGGCTATGTAACGGTAATATTTTTCCTGCTGTGACACAAAGCTAAATGGGGTTTTGGACCCCTGGCTCCTCTGGGCAATTCCAGGACCAGCTCCTGCAGCAAGAGCAGCCATTGGAGGCACACAGCCCCTGAGGTGCAGCACCACAGGTCAAGCCAAGCCTTGAGACACACCAAGAACCCACCACAGCTCTTCCACCACCACACAGGGCTCCCAGGAGATGCTGCACCAGCCCATGATAACTGCTCTGGCCTACTTGGGAGACACTGCAGAGATCTTCACCAGCCTCTGTCCCTGCATCCCAAAGAGAAAGAAATCAGGCAAGGGAAGAAGGAGACCTGCATGGCTGAGCAGGGACCTTCTGAAAAGGCTCAGGTGGAAGAAGGGAGTTTACAATAGGTGGAAGAAGGGGCTGACTGCTTGGGAGGAATACAAGAATGCTGTCAGGGTATGCAGGGAGGAAACAAGGAAAGCCAAGGCAGCCTTGGAATTGAACCTAGCGAGGGATGTCAAGGCCAACAGGAAGGGTTTCTTTAAGTATATAGGAGACAAAAGGAAAACTAGGGAAAATGTGGGCCCGCTGTTGAACGAGACAGGTGCTGTGGTGACAGAAGATGCAGAGAAGGCGGAGTTGCTAAATGCCTTCTTTGCTTCTGTCTTCACTGCTCGGGCCAGTCCTTGGGAAACCCAGACTTTGCAGGTAACAGAGAAAGTCTGGAGGAAGCAAGACTTTCCCTTGGTTGATGAGGAGCAAGTTAGAGATCAGTTAGACAAACTAGATATCCACAAATCCATGGGGCCTGATGGGATGCACCCTCGAGTGCTGAGGGAGCTGGGGGAAGTCATTGCTGGGCCGCTCTCCATCATCTTTGAAAGGTCCTGGAGGACAGGTGAGGTGCCTGAGGACTGGAGGATAGCCAATGTCACTCCAGTCTTCAAAAAGGGTAAGAAGGATGACCCGGGAAACTACAGGCCGGTCAGCCTCACCTCCATCCCTGGAAAGATGATGGAGCAGCTTGTGCTGGGTATCATCTCAAAGCACCTGGATGAAAAGAAGGTTATCAGAAGTAGTCAACATGGATTCACTAAGGGGAAGTCGTGTCTGACTAATCTGATAGCATTCTATGATGAGGTCACTAGATGGGTGGATGAGGGGAGGGCAGTGGATGTTGTCTACCTTGACTTTGGCAAGGCTTTCGACACTGTCTCCCACATCATCCTCACTGGCAAGCTTAGGAAGTGTGGGATAGATGGATGGACAGTGGGGTGGATTGAGAACTGGCTAGCAGATAGAGCTCAGAGGGTTGTGGTTAGTGGTGCAGAGTCTAGTTGGAGGTCAGTAACAAGTGGTGTCCCTCAAGGGTCAGTACTGGGTCCAGTCCTGTTCAATATATTCATCGATGATCTGGACGAAGGGATAGAGTGTACCATCAGCAAGTTTGCTGATGACACTAAACTGGGAGGAGTGGCTGATACGCCAGAAGGCTGTGCTGCCTTACAGCGTGACCTGGATAGGCTGGAGAGTTGGGCAGAGAGGAACTTAATGAAATTCAACAAGGGTAAATGTAGGGTACTGCATCTGGGGAGGAATAACCCCATGCATCAGTACAGGTTGGGGGCCGACCTCCTGGAGAGCAGCTCTGTGGAAAGGGACCTGGGAGTCCTGGTGGACAACAGGATGACCATGAGCCAGCAATGTGCCCTGGCGGCCAAGAGGGCCAATGGCATCCTGGGGTGCATCAAAAGGAGTGTGGCCAGCAGGTCGAGGGAGGTCATCCTCCCCCTCTACTCTGCCCTGGTGAGGCCGCATCTGGAATACTGCGTCCAGTTCTGGGCTCCCCAGTTCAAGAAGGACAGGGATCTGCTGGAGAGGGTCCAGCAAAGGGCTACGAAGATGATTAGGGGATTGGAGCACCTTTCATATGAGGAGAGGCTGAGGGATTTGGGTCTCTTTAGTCTGGAGAAAAGAAGATTGAGGGGGGATCTTGTTAATGCTTTCAAATACTTGAAGGGAGGATGCCAGGGGGATGGGAGCAGTCTTTTTTCAGTGGTGCCCATTGATAGGACGAGGGGTAATGGGCACAAGCTTGAACATAGAAAGTTCCATCTTAACATGAGGAGGAACTTCTTTACTTCGAGGGTGGTGGAGCACTGGAACAGGCTGCCCAGAGAGGTTGTGGAGTCTCCCACTCTGGAGACATTCAAAACCCTCCTGGACGCTGTCCTGTGCAACCTGTTGTAGGTGACCCTGCTCTGGCGGGGGGGTTGGACTAGATGATCTCCAGAGGTCCCTTCCAACCCTGACTATTCTGTGACTCTGTGATTCTGTGATTCTTGGCTTCACCTAACTGTCCAGGGTTGGAGAGGAAAGAGACTGTGATGGCTGCTTCAAAACCCAGACTGCCTTCCAAATATTTCTCAGATATGTCCAGCGAGCTGAGCCACGCAGTTGTCATATGGTGTGGGTGTTGAGGACAAGCATCTGGTGAAACACAAGGCTTTACCAGCATAAAATGCAGGTGTTTTGCACCCGCAGGTGTTTTGGCACTTCAGTGCAGAAAAGCCAGTTTCATTAACACTGTGCAAGCCCCCACACAGATGCTTTCATTTTGGTGTCAATTACTAATTTTAATGCTAACTGAAACTGTTCATTAAATCAAAAATTAATTGTGTAAGCAGAAAGAGGCAGCCAGGTGGGCATTTGCATTGATTTAGCTGAACAATTGAAGACCTAGCTGAAGTAAAACCGAATCAGCTTTTTTCCACGTGGCTGGGACTGCCTGCTGGCTGCCCTTGAGAAGCCGTCTGCAGGGCTGTGTCTCCTTACCTCCACTCAGGCACAGATCCTTGATCTGCTGGAAGGCTTTGCGGACAGCTGTGATGCAGCCTGGGATGGACTTCTGAAAATCCTGAAGGGACAGAAAAGTCATGGGATTACGGTTGCACAGAGGAGACACGTGTGGAGGCTGCACTAGGAAGAACTGCTAGAAGTACCAGCAGATGACAGGCGTTACCGGCCCACAGGTCAGAACCTCATCTGGGTCTCCAGGAGCAGTGACACTGGTGCTTCTGCCTTGTCCTCCAGATAATCAGCATGTCCCAGCAGAAGTCAACAGTCTGCACAGCTCAGACCAAGCAGCAACTGTTTCACCAGGTCTCCCTGGGATGAGCCATTAGAGAAAACACTGCACTTAGTAAAGCCATTAGACTGAACACAAAGCAGCGAGAGGAGACGCATGCCTTGGCCAGGACATGGGAAGAGGGTGCCAGGCTGCTAGACATAAAAGGTGTTTTTTTTGTTTGTTTGGTTGGTTGGTTTTTGTTGTTGTTTTTTTGTTTGTTTGTTTGTTTCCAAGCACACAATAGATTTCTTCCAACTGCACTCTGTCTATGTGAAGGAGCCATGGAGAAGTCAGTTATGTATGGGGAGACAGAGCATTGGTTTGGGAACCAAGACCTGCTTTTCTTCTTAAGCCTGCCAGTGACCTGCCAGATGACCAAAGGCGGCCATGTCCTTTTTCTTGAGAAAAACATCACCGATCCTGAAAAAAGCACTTTAAGGTATGTTTGAAGAGCTGTGGCTGGTGGAACATCTTGTTTCTGTCACTGAAGGCTCTAGGAATCAAAACTGTTTCTCTTTTGTCAGCTTGTAAGGCAGTTTGAGATCTGTTGGCAACCAGCGCTTTGTAAAAATGAGAATTACTAGGGCTTTCCTAAGGTCTCTTTACCCTGCTAAAGCAAAGCAAATCACTAATCACTAGCTAAGCATTTTTCTTACAAAGAGCCAGACTCAACTAAAAATACATTTGGGACCTTTCTTTTATTCCCAAGTCTGCCTTTTTGTCTGATAGTTAGGCTTAGAGAAATCACTACAGAGTTATTCACAGTTTACCTGGGAGTCCCTTTAGGGGTTCCAAATCTCCTTCTGGATGTGCTTATCGATTTTCATCCACTAATGGCTCTAAGTGGAGCGTGGGGATGTGTCAGCCAGGGACAGAGAAGCAGGTCTGCTCTGGCAGCTGTGACGGCCGAGCTCCCCACTAGGCAATGCTGGACTGCTGCAGCACACTGCCCAGCAGGCTGAGGAACCACCATCCCTTCCAGTTCTCCCCCACAGACCCTTATGGACCTGGGAACAGCTCAGCTGAGCTGTCGCAGAAGCAGAGGCAGGAGGCATTACAGCCATTGCAAGGAAAGCTGTTCCCCCTCCAGGCTGCCAGCTTTACTCTTTTGAATCACACCTAATTCAGATGTCTAAACTGACCCAAGCTGATGGCCAGAACAGCCCCTGCAGCAGTAACCTTATGGGAAGCATGCATGTGGCTGCATGTGTAGTACTCGCAGAGGGGCTTTCTGCCCGTCTGCAGGCATATATAACCTCATCTTATGCAAATGCATTATGCAAAATGAACTCTCTGCCCTTTGCTCATTTCCCCTGGGAGCTGGAGGCTTATGAAATGAGCTGGAAAAGCTCAGTAAAAGTCACAGAGAAAGCTGCTTTGAGACAATGCACTCTGACTCACAGGAAGAGTGAGGTCCCACAATGATTCATGAAAAGGTTAGTGCCTTCATTAGTATTAACAGCTCTCAGGGGTGTTCTCTCACCGAGAAGAGCAATTGAATTCAGATTTCAGATGCACAGATCGCTTTTATGCAAATACACTGAAGGTGGAAGGAGTTACTTTGAAAACAACACAAAGCACTTGGTTAGAATCTCAGCCCAGAGGTCGGCTTACTGCTACAGAGAGAATATATTTTAAAATGAATTGGAAAGTTTTTTCACACGAAAAAGTCAAAGCCCTAATTTCAGGGGTGTGTAGTGACTCATAGCATATTCACAGCTGAAGCAAGACAGAGCTATCAGCTGAACAGGGCTTCTGAGAAGCAATTACCTTCAACCTAGGAAGAATTCCCACTGCAAGGCCTGTTAGATGATTAAGTGGTATTACATTTTTTGTTTTAAAATGTATAATTCTAAGACAAGACGTCTTTTATTCTCTTATACACTTAAAGCTTCAAATGCATTTATTGTGTTTATTTTCATATGATAGTCTCTTCTTTACACTTACTGGTAATGCCATCTGTCCTGTAAGCCTCTGCATTGAAATAAGGTTTTCATATATGTAAATAAGAGCAAAAATACCACAAGTTTCATACACAGGTAGTTCATGCAAAGCTATCCATGTCACCCAGATCTAGAAATTCATGTTAAAAAAGAGGCAAACAGACACCATCACAAGATCTCAGTGCTACCAGGTAGCACATTTCTTTTCTTATAAACTAAATGTTAGTCAGTTCTAAGCAATACCACCTTCCTATAGGTCCTATATCCTCAAAATGTGAAAGCCACATTTAAATTTTGGTTTTAAGTGAACCCAGGACACCTTGCATATTTTTAGTTAGTGAAATGAAGATTTCCAAGCTCTTCACTGAAATGCAACTATCTTGGGACTAAGAAGCTGCTGTGAATCATTGATATCAATGCAAAATACAGCATTTTGGGAGAGGATTTGAAGAATAAATTATCCAAAGGAGGTTTGGCCAGGCACAAAGGAAAGCTTTCAGGCTGTAATATGGTTAAGTCACTAGAAATGGGAAAGTGAATCCTTAGAGGTACTAAAGGTGCTGGAACCGAGTTGCATTGCTCATCAGAGCAGCACCTTTGGGCCCTCAGCTGTCACGGCGAAGGCACTGCCCAGCCATCACATCTGCAGCTGCTGTTTTCCTTGTAGGTTCCCATTTAATTGCATTCCCTGCCCAGCACTGATGCTGCGAAGACAGATGTTGGTTTAAACACATGGAAAAGACGACAAATCCAGTCTTCGTAAAGGAAGAAAATACTGCTTCTGAAAAGAGCATATACTTACTGCTGTTACATCTCTGAAGAACTGGGTAGGGTCTCCAAGCCCAGCCACAGACAACAGAGGAGCACTGGCAGCTAATGCTCCGGCCACAATGTTTGGGTATTTCATCCGCATGTAAGCACTCAGCATTCCTCCATAGCTGCCACAGGAGAGACAAAAGAATTATTTCCTTTAAGAGACAGCTTATAACATAGTAACTCAAAAGTTCAGGCCAGCATTCACAGGCTTACCTAACCCAAGGCAACAAGAAGCTTATGGATATCTAGTAGATTCCATCCTCATGTAAAAAGATACAGTTAGGGTCAAGGAGCAACACATGGTGTGTTCTTACTGGCCTTTCCCCAAATGCTCACACCAACTCTGGTGGGAACACAGCAGCCCAGTTTGCTTCTGCAGACAAATGTAAATCCTGCCTCAGTATTTAACTCTGCACCATCCTGAGTGTGTCCTGACAACTTTAGTGCAGAACCAAGTGGGGCTCAAGTGAAGCTGTCACTATTCAGTGGGGAAAGGAGGCACATTTTGCAAACAGGAGCGTAAAGACTAGCTAGGTTCTTAGCAAAGGGTGTCCCTGAACACTACGGAATATGCAGTCCTCTCTAGTGCTGGGAAGTGGAGGGTATTGTCCCCAGGCACTCCAAATAACAACTGCATAGATGATCAGCACAGATATAGGGAAGGAAAGCCTTTAACAAATACCACAATAAAACTCAAAACCACCTTGGTAACTTCAGTGCCAGGGCCGCAATCTGCAAACACATCAAGGGTTGCTATATAAACCCAAGGCGACAAAAGTTATTCATGTGCTGATGTTTGTGGAGTTACTCTGAGGTCACTCCTGGGGGTGGCAAATGACAGCCCCAAAATGCAGGTGACACCCGGTCTGACTCCAAGCTTGCAGGTATTCGAGTCTCCCTCCCCACAACCTCAAGAGGTTGCAGTAAATACCATTCCCATATCACCCACGTGAAAAGCAACATGCATTTCTCTAACCCTGAGTCTTTGAAACAGGCACTATCTGAAACCCTGCCACAAGTTTGGCAAAGTTACAAGCAACAGAAGAGGTTCTGTTTCTTCCCATGGGAAGTGCTGTGCTGCTCCACCACTGCCGTATTTTGGTATTCTTCACGTGGGTTTAGTGCTGCTCAGGGCTGCAGCAGACCGAACTCTGATTTACACACACGGAGCTGTAGCCTGACGTGCAGCCCAGCTAGCAGGTTTTGCTAAACCCCTCTCCTGCCTCAGGACAGCTCCTGGCCCCTTTTACACCAGCTACTGGCCTGACAGTCACAGTACAAACACCCCTGACATCAACAGTCCAGCCACCACCACAGCAAGCTGGAAGCTTAATGACAACCATCGGGTCAAATGCTTGTTAGCTCACTGCAGCTGAATTAGAAGCCCTGTACTTGGTGGAAGCCTTTTAAAGGGAAACATCCCTCCAGTCTAAGTGTGAGGAGAGACACAGACATCGCATCAACACAGCTCTGAGCTGCAACAGGGCAAGCACTTTGGGGAATGATCTGCTAGGAAGCCAGGAGCAACCAAGCAGCAGGTTGCAGAGCAGAATTATAAAGGAGCCTACAATGAAAATGGCTGGATGTTGTTAAAGAGGCTATGTTTAATAAAAAGCTGGGTGGCCCCTGGAAAGAATATTTTACAGTTTTCTGTATTTCCAATGTAAAAAGTTCTTATCCTGGAGGAGCAATTTCCCATTTTCTGCAGCTGGCTGACTTGTATACTGAAGACGCCTAGAAACATCCAGTCAGTGGTGCTTCTCCACAGCAATCACAAATCGAGACTAATTCTTGATGGGACAGCTGGTTGGACCTGGTGATGAGCTCTTGGGAGCTCAGGCACAGGCAAATCTGCTGTTTATCGGATAGCTTAAAGCTCTGCCTTTGGAACTTGCTTGAGAGCCAAACAGATCTGTGAGAACAGCACAGCTGTGGCTGGGAAAGGACACAGAGAAGGGAAGGAGCACATACAACCTTTACCTGCCTCCAAAAGCAATGACAGGGCAGTCTGCAGCACCGTACTGCTGCTTAAGCTCAGTAATTAGCACTGCGTAGTCAGCAAGGGCTTGTTCCACGGTAAGCAGACCAGTCTTCTTCAGCTGTGTTGACTCGAGTCCAAATGGAAGAGACTTCCCATAGTACCTCTGAAAGGAAAGAGATATGCTGCGGAAATGCTGGTGTCACGGTCTGGGTCTTCTCTGTTCTGACTACAGAACTGGGATAAGTGTGCACAAACAGGAAGCAGTAACAGAGCATGTGGTGTCCTCTAACTTGTTCGTAACTGAGGAAGCGCCTAGTCTGCTGCATCTGATAAACAGAGACCTTCAGGATGTATCCTGAAGGATACTGAAGGACAGTCCATCACAAGCTACTTCAGTGGGTGCCACATGGGCCCTCGGCATGTGTCTCTCTCCTGAAATCCTCAACTAGAAAAGAGAACAGGGTAATCTCTCCATGCATAACTTGCAGAATAGTAAATTTAATAGTGGTGTGGGAAAGGTTGGCTTGGGACTTCACAGGCTAGAGAGATTAAATATTATCCAAACATAACAACACTCTATTCCAGTTCAAGGCCTGTGGAAACTACTTACAAAAGCACTGGTCTAAAGCAAATACACCATGGCACAGGTTTTACTGAAACAGTAGTCTGTATCCTGGATTGCTGGTAGGCATAGTAAAACAAAAAAATCAGAAGTCATGGTGTAGTAAAGAGCTGCCACCACAAGAAGAAAGCTTACAGCAGGTATACCTCAGCTTCGTGGCAAGAGATGTTATTATTTTTCCAAACCTGCAGAAAGCTGAATTCAGTCACACTGAACAGAACAAGACTCTATAGTATACGTAATAACTAAAATACTCACGTGCTCAGCAAAAATCACAAGAGCTTCCTGTTCCTCTGCTAATTCAAATATGAAGTCAGAGTTTTGAGCAAAAGTCCAGATGTCACCTTCATTGCCAGTGTAGAAAAAGATGGGTCCAAATCCTTTATTCCAGAACTTGGCTGAACGAAACAATTGACAGAAGCAAATAAAAAACCCAAACAACCAGTGACTCTACTTTTGGTGAGTTTGGGCAGGGCAAATGACAGAAACACCAGGCTACAGAAATCTCTCATTTGAGCAGGAGTAAATAAGAGCTTCCATGAGATCAGCACATGGCCTGGAACTTGGGCTTCTGCCTGAAAATGCCTAAAATCTCAGTTCTGCAAGGCATTTGGAAACAGCTGCTCCCCAAAAGAGTGATTTCCCATTGATATACCCTCATCCCAAACTGATTTATATATTATATAAATACTATAAATTAAATTTATATACCCAACTCATCCCAAAATACATGCACTTTTCCCACAAAATCGATGTTAGGGAATTGTGTGCATCTTTCTGCTGCTCCTGCTGTGATGTATAATACACAGTCAAGCTGTAAATCACGTATGATAGAATGGTTTGGGTTGGAAGGGACCTGCAAAGCTCATCCAGTTCAACCCCCGCTTCTGTAGGCAGGGGCACCTCCCCCCAGCCCAGGTTGCTCCAAGCCCCGTCCAACCTGGCCTTGAACACCTCCAGGGATGGGGCAGCCACAGCTTCTCTGGGCAACCTGGGCCAGGGGCTCACCACCCTCAGAGTGAAAAATTTCTTCCTTATGTCCGACCCAAATCAACCCTCTTTCAGTTTAAGACCATTGCCCCTTGTTCTGTCACCGCAGGCCCTGGTAAAAAGTCTCTCTCCCTCCAGCTTTCTTATAAGCCCCCTTTATATATTGAGAGGCCACAATAAGGTCTCCCCGGAGCCTTCTCTTCTCCAGGCTGAACACCCCCAACTCTCTCAGCCTGTCCTCCCAGCAGAGGGGCTCCAGCCTGCTGACCACCTTTGTGGCCTCCTCTGGACCCGCTCCAACAGCTCCGTGTCCTTCTGATGTTGGGGGCCCCCGAGCTGGAGGCAGCACTGCAGGGGGGTCTCCCCAGAGAGGAGTAGAGGGGCAGAATCCACCCCCTCACCCTGCTGGCCACGCTGCTGGGGATGCAGCCCATGATATGCTGCTGCTGATACGACGATACATGTTATATACATAACACACACTCGTGTCCCTCTCTGTCTATACAATATATCATATATATACACGTTGACATATGAAGATGATGTGCTTCATCCTCTGATCTGTTCATAACCAATAGCAAATTGAGACCGGCGAGACAAGCTGACCCATAATGTCAATACTTGCCTGTCTAACAAACATTTGCTTTAATGCCTGCTGACTTTACCAAACATCTGATTTTAGTTTAGTCTTAAATTGCACAGGTATTAAGAGGAATAGCTTTCTTCAACAAACAAAATAGCTTTCTTCAACAACAGGCCTCAGACCATCAGTTAAGCGTTGATTTTAACACATTGTCACATCACCCAAAGAGACTCTCCAACAGCGTTTGTCTTACAGACGTCGCAGCAGCATGTCACACAGGGCCGTTTCCATTAACAGAGGCCTGAATTAAATTCTTGGCATTTTCAACGCAGACTTGCCAAAGCAGGATTTGGCTTGGAAATGGGTTTGAAACCTTTCATTTAGTGAAACTGCTGCTCTTTGTTAACAAAGAGGCAGATTCTCTTTCTGTGTTGCATTTGCTTTGGGTACCAGGTAGGAAACTGAAGCGCTTTACTCTGGCTTTTCTTCTGATATGCTTTGTGGCTCCTGGAGTAAACAACCATTCACAGGAGCCAAAACCAAACCAGACAGGTTGCTTAAAAAGGTATCTATTTTTAGATTGAAATCCTGGCTAACTGCCAGGTAACCTCAAGACAGTCAGATGCCTGGTTGTGAAATAACAGTCTCCTTCAAGTTCTCGATGATAATCTGAAAAGTCTCATATTGCACAAGAAGCAGTAGAGGGGAAAGGAACTACTCACAGGAATTTTGAGTAAGAAACTATTTGTAAACCAGCAGATCCGCAATGTTAATGTTTTGTTTCTCACAAATATTATTGAGCTCTGCCCAGGACACACAGATAAAACACTTTAAAAAGAAACCAAATAAAAATTATGCAATGCTTTAAACCAGGTGATCCCAAAGTTCTGTTCAAAAAGGGCCGGTTAATTAGCAAAATTTCAGCCTTGGGTGAGCCATCAAAATTCACTGGCATTCCCGTATCTTTGGGCTGAACTGGTCCGTGAATTCGTGCTTGGTGAAACATATACGACTCGTTGCAGGTGCTGAACCAGCCGCAGCATAACAGGTGAGGTGAAGAAGGTGAGATGGTGCATATGGAGCCCCAGATGCAGGCAGTCCGTGAGGCGGCAGCAGGCAGGCACCAGGCTGGGCAGCACTCTGGGCCAGTGCGATTCACAGCTCCACATTTGCACTCTCCTTGACTCCTCCAAGCAGGGAGGATCGAAAAACATGTGATGCTGGTTATTGAAATTGCTGCCTTTTTAGTCACATGCTGTTTAGAAAACCTCCTCTCTCTTACTGTCTGTTGCACAGAAGATAACTCATTATTTGGCTAGGAAGGAAGACACTGCTGGCTCCTTGCTGGAAGCCCTCATTGTTCAGCATGGCTTAAGCTATCTAAAGTTGCAGAGTTTTAAATAACGCAAAACACTGACCCAAGAGGAGTTATTTTCACTTGTATGAATGATGGGTACAGAGTGCAATGTTCGGGTCACTGTTTGTTTTTCCTGCTGCATTCAGAACACTGAGTGGCACTTGGAAGAGATGCTGTGGCCAACCGAAGACACACATACCCAGAGCCAGCCCTGGTGCAAGCTTAACACAGCTGCTGCTTCTAGTCAGCTCTTGCTCCAGAGAGGCCAATCCCCGCACCGCACCCCACACCAGACTGAAGGGAAGGGGAAGAGGATATGGACAATGCCAGGGGGAACAACTGGCTCAGGGGGGGCCAGCACTCAGCTCAAACTGACTCCTGGCTGCTCAGCTGTCAAGGTTTCAGTTGGGATAGAGTTAATTTTTTTAATTAGCAGCTGGTTTTAATTAACTTTTTAATTAGTGCTATATTTTGGATGAGAAAATACTTTTGATAGCACACTGGTGTTTTTAGTTGTTGCTAGGCAGCCAAGGCCTTTTCTGCCTCTCACACCACCCCACCAGCGAGGGCTGGGGGTGCCAAGAAGTTGGGAGGGGACATGGCTGGGACAGCTGACCCCAACTGACCAAAGGGCTATTCCATACCATAAAGCATCAAGCTCGGCATATAAAGCTGAAGGAAGAAGAAGGAAGGGGCAGGGGTATGTTTGGACTGATGGCATATGTATTCCCAAGTCACTGTTACGCTTTCCTGGGGATGGCTGAACACCCACCTGCCCATGGGAAGCAGTGAGTGAATTCCTTGTATTGCCTTGCTTGCACGTGCAGCTTTTGCTCTACCTATTAAACTGTCTTTATCTCAACGCATGAGTTTTTTCTCTCACTTTTACTCTTCTGATTCTGTCCCCCATCCGAACCAGGGAGAGTCAGTAAGCAGCTGTGTGGTTCAAGCTGCCAGCTGGGGTTAAACCACACCACCAGCCCAGCTCTCTGAGCACCGGGCAGAGAGGCTCTCTGCCTCAGCGCAGGGGCAGTTAAAGCTTAAGCAGAGAGCAGCTCAGCCCTGAGCCACAGCAAGGCCCCGCCGCGGCTATGCCCGGCTGCAGCACACCCTCGGGGCCTACCTGAGACCAGGTACCGCTGCGGGAAGGTCTCGTTGCCGCAGGTCTCGAAGCTGAAGTGGTCCCGCACCTGCGGGAAGAGCCGCTCCTCCAGGTCGGGCCCCACTGCCCGAGCAGCTGGAGGGGGAGACTGTCAGCGCCGGGGAAACCGGGGGCGGGGCCCGGCCCGGCCCAGGGGAGCCCGATTCAACGTCCCGTACGGGGCCCGAGGAAGCAGAGAGGGACCCGGCCCGAGTCACCCACCGGGAGCGGCACCGGCCAGCGGCGGGAAGAGGAACAGGAACAGAAGCAGCAACGTTTCCATGGCAGCCGTCCGTCTCCCACCTCCGCCCCGCGCACACCGGACGGTCCCGCTGCGTGGGAACCTCGGGCAGCTGGTCACGTGATCCCCGGCTGTCGGCATCACGTGGCTTCCCCCCCGTCCCCCTCC
>VZSZ01007040.1:28874-39126 GCA_013398815.1 Ibidorhyncha struthersii | reverse complement strand
GGGGCACCCTGCGCCAGGGGCTCACCACCCTCACAGGCAAGAATTTCTCCCCGATATCTCCCCTAAATCCTCCCTCTTGCAGTGTAAAACCGCTCCCCCTTGTCCCATGGCTCCCCTCCCTGATCCAGAGTCCCTCCCCAGCTCTCCCGGAGCCCCTTTAGGCACTGGAAGGGGCTCTGAGGTCTCTGCTCTCAGGTGAACTCTGATTCCTTTTGACTCGTGTCCTGTGACTCCTGGAGAGACGAGCCCCTGCCCCCCTCACTGCCCTGTCTGCCTCTAAGCCTGAATCCCGTGGAGCGCAGCAGAGTTCCGCACCCTCCCGAGCTCCCTTCAGCTCCATCCGTTTCCCACCGGCTGGTAAATCTTTACACCATTTGTTATCACAAATTCTTGTTTTTCTGCTTTTTTTTTTTNTGTTTTTTTTTTTTTTTTTTTCCCCCACCAATTTACTTGGGTGCCCCGCGCAGAGTGACCTCCCTGGTGACCACGGGGCTTGCAGCAGCCTTTCTTTCCGCAGCGATTCTGCTAAGCGAGGAGAGCCCCAGTGGTCAGGTCTGCTTGTATTTAGGTGGGTTCTTTCCTCGTCTGCCCCCACTCCGAGATGGGGCTTCGCCCTTGGGCAGAATTTGGGTTCTGTGAAGGGGCTCAACGCCGATTGGCGGCAGGTCCCAGCCCACAGCGGTTCTTCAGTGGGTCTGAGTGCCACTCGCCGTGGTTAAGCCCATATGAAGATCTCGTTTCCGTTGAAAGAGGGACATTATTGTTTCAGAGATGTTTCTTCTGCCAGAAAGAACCCAAATTTGTGGCTGCAGCAGCGGGCACTCACTGTTTGCTCATCTTCTGGCTACCAAGTCCCCGCCTGATGTGGCCCAGAGCAGTTGGAGGACTTCTGTGCTGTGTTAGTTAACGATGCTGCAATTACTGCAGATCCGTTCGTGGGGGTAGCTAACCGTTTCTCAGCGTGCTTAGAGGAGTTCCTGGTCAGCTGTTGCGGCAGAGTGGAGACTCAGGGGTGGGTGAGGGACGCAAGGAGGGTGACGAAGGTGGATTTCACCCGTACCCTGTGCTGGGATGGGAGGCTGAAGGTGGTTCCTCTGCGTTAGAGCTCTGCAGGGACTGCCTGTGCTTGGTACAGACTGCCCCGTCAACATGAGAGCTCGAAGTATTTGGGACTTACTTGTATTTTTTTTAATAGCCCGGCCGCCTGTAAGGACGAGACCTCTCGGCCTGTGGAAAGTCTTGGGGTTTGTTTTGCTCCGCTGTGGTTTCTTTGGGCTCTCCTCTGCCTTGTCCAGGTTGTTTTTATTATCAATCCCACATTTCCATACGTGGTTTTTGCCGTTGCGCTCCTGTGGGGCCTCCCTACGCGCAGCGTCCCTCGGCTGACGCCAAAGTCTCGGACAGTCCTGTGCCTCAACAGAGTTTCCCTGTGTGGCGTCTTTTGTCCCGCCGGGCAGACGCGTGCGTGCAAAGCACCTCAGCTCTTCTCCCAGGAAACAGAGGGGACCCCTTTGCTTCTGCAGAGCGGAATCTCTCCGAAATCTCTCCAGAAATGCCCGTCCTGTGTGGCACTGACTCTGGTGTGTGCACAAGGGTGTTATAAATGCGAGCGGTGCACTTGCTCGGCTCCAGGTTTACGGCATTTCTGCTTCTCCCTTTTTCTTTGTGCTTATTTGGCCTGATCCTTCCAGAGATTTATTTGCCAGGTCTAAGGATTAATTCCAATTATTTTCCAGGCCTTTGGGTGCTCTGGCATGCAGCTCGAGTTCGTTCAGTTGTTTAAACTGTGCTTTACTGAGTTTATTTCAACTTTCAGGGGTGAGCCGGCGGAAGGTGAGCGCTTTGATAGCATTAACATAACAAAGCGATAAAAGCATTGCGTGTAATCGGGGGTGTAAAGCTGCAGGTTAGCTGATGGCTGAGGTCTCGTTTACCATAGTTGGGTTTTTTTTTCGTAAAGACAACAACAGAAGCTTCGGCTGCTTCTTTATGAGTCGGGGTGGGGGAATTGTGCTTAACGAGCAGTGCTAGCTCCGTGCCCCGCGCTGCAGGTGAGAGGATTTGGGACAGACCAGTGAGAAGTTTGCTGATGGATGGTTGCGGGATGTTCACTGGAGCGAGCTCCTGGAGGGTACGTCGGCAAGTAAAAGTCTTTCTGCTGCTTTTATTGTGCAGAGAGACTGAACTTAGATGTTTAAGTACCCGCATTCCTCTGGACTCATGAAGGCAAATGTAAATTGCAGCATTGGCTGTTGCAGGAGCCGGCAGGCTTTCAGGTTGGAAAGCCATTCCTGAAATGAAGGTTTTTCCTCCTAATACAGCTCGTTAGCCATTGCAACAGGCACTGCTGAAGATCATAGAATTATAGAATGCTTTAGGTTGGAAGGGACCTTGAAGATCATTGAGTTCCACCCCCCTGCCCTGGGCAGGGACACCTCCCCCCAGCCCAGGTTGCTCCAAGCCCCGTCCAACCTGGCCTTGAACACCTCCAGAGATGGGGCAGCCACAGCTTCTCGGGGCACCCTGCCCCAGGGGCTCACCGCCCGCACAGCCAACAGTTTCTTCCTGATACCTCATCTAAATCTCCCCGGAGCCTTCTCTTCTCCAGGCTGAACCCCCCCAACTCTCCCAGCCTGTCCTCCCAGCAGAGGGGCTCCAGCCCTCGCAGCATCTCCGGGGCCTCCTCTGGCCCCGCTCCACCAGCTCCATGTCCTTCTGCTGTTGGGACCCCCCGAGCTGGAGGCAGCACTGCAGGGGGGTCTCCCCAGAGCGCAGCAGAGGGGCACAATCCGCCCCCCCTCGCCCTGCTGGCCACGCTGCTGGGGATGCAGCCCGGGGTGCCGGGGGCTCGCTGGGCCACCAGCGCACGTTGCCGGCTCATATTGAGCTTCTTGCCCCCCAACACCCCCAAGTCCTTCTCCTCAGTGCTGCTCTCCAGCCATTCTCCGCCCAGCCTGGATTTGTGCTTGGGATTGCCCCAACCCAGATGCAGGACCCTTCACTTGGCCTGGGTGAACCCCATGAGGTTCTTGGGGACCCACTTCTCCAGCCTGTCCAGGTCTTTCTGGATGCCATCCCGTCACTCCGGTGTGTCACCGTGCTGCAGAGCTTGGTGTCGGCAGCAAACTTGCTGAGGGTGCCCTCGATCCCACTGTCCATGTCACCGACAAAGATGTTGACCAGCGCTGGTCCCAGTACCAACTCCTGAGGAACACCACTCACCACTGGTCACCACTTGGACGTGGAGCTGTTGACCGCGACTCTTTGATTGCGACCGTCCAGCCAGTTCCTCATGCACCAAGGGGTCCATCCGCTTCAGTCCGTCCATCCATTTGTCCATCTGCTCCCAGTGCAGCATCGTTTCTTGCCTTTTAACTGCAGATTATTTCAGGGGAACGAGGCATGCAGTAACCGAGCATCTTGAAGAGCAGTTGGGAGCTCACCTGTGTCTCGTACAGCGCTGCAGAGGTCGGCTGTAGGTAAAAGTTTACCTAAACCACAGAATTCAAGGATCCACGTTTGGAGTTGCATAAAGGCATTTCCAGACTCGTTGAAGTTTCTTTAGTGCGGAAGAGCTGTACCGAATGTAGGGACGAAACGTGTTTCAGATGCTCTCTGATCCTGATTTCTTAAGTGTTTCTTCATTAGCTTGTCTTTGGAGCAGAGTGTTCGTAAAATATGCGGCACAGATAAGCAGNGTTTTTTTTTTTTTTTTTTTTTTTTTTTTTGGTGTGGATTAAGCGTAGGTTGGTTTGTGATTTAATGTTGATTCATGAAGTGCTTTCTAGGACGCGGAAATTATATGTGGCTCGTAGCCAGACAGGGTTCATGTAAGTGACTAATTCTGATATGGATTTCCTTTGATCTGTCCCTAAAGTTAATTTAACAATAATATTGGGTAGAAGTATAACCCCTAATTAAGTAAAAAAGAACCCGAAACACCTTTTACCGATTGAAGCACGCTGGAAATAATTTTGGAAGTCTTTCCCAAACCATTTTAAGGGAAATAAAACGTCGCTGCCCCTGCACCCCGTGATTGGTGCTGTGTGTGTGGAGAAGAGCCCACGAAACGCAGGAGAAACAGATCGTTTCTTCGAGGAGAGCCCGGGAGGCGAAGAAAGTCGGGTGCTTGCTGCCGTCCCTCTTGTTTACAAACACGGTTTAAAGCTTTTTCATTTTAGGGTGATGAGAAGAGAATTCAGTGTGAAATCCCCGCGTTGCCTGCAGCCGAGTGGTTGAGGGAACCTTTGGGTGCCGCTCGGCTGAAGCATGCGACACAGCCAGGTCTTACTGTCCCCTCCAGAGTTCCTCAAAGGTGTAAAAGTAGACAGTAGGGATTTGTTTTAGCATCTTGGACAGCCTAAGTTTGTTTGGTGTTGTCACATCGCTCTTCTTTTCTGTGTGCTTGTGGCTCGGTGCTGCCCGTCGCTTTGATGCTGGCGTGGGTTGGGGTTGTCCAACCAGCTTTTCATCCCAACCCCTTCATGTCCAACCCTTCATCCCAAAGCAGAGATCTGCCTGCGCCCTGGCACTCTTGCACTGGTTTGCCCCACTCTGCGCTGTCGTGGTGCCGGAGATGTGGCTGAGCTGCTCATAGGCCACGTGGCTCGACAACATCACGCTCATCGCTCTTCTCAATGCCGGACTAACATTTCCCCTTCCCTGCCTGAAATAATATCACAGGATCACGGGAAGGATCCCCTTGGAGGGTCTGCAGTCCAGCCCGCGGCTCGGAGCAGGCTTCGAGCTTAGATCTGGTCCCATGGCGATGATGGTGGAGCCATTGCTCAAACCATCCTGGTCAACAAGGCTTTAGCCTGACCCAAAATTTGTCATTCAGATTACCAGCAAATGGGGTATAAATGAGAAATCCGCAGATTCACAAGAATGCTTGTCGCTGGTTACCCCAGTAACCATGTACCTGAGGGCGGGGTTACTGGCCTTGATCTGATGTTTTTTTGTCTCTTGGGGCGCTCGGCCAGTTGTACTGGGCATGAACGCCTGAGTGGCTGCTGCGGAGGGACGTCTGGAAGTCCGTGTTGGCACATCAGAAGGAAGCACAGGTTTAAAAGCGTCGTTCCGGAAGTGAGCTGCTCATTTTGAGAGCATTGCTTGCAGCGTTGCCACCCTCTGGAGATGACCCTCTGGCCAGAGCTGGAGATGACCAGCCTTGCGTCCTGCGGGCCGCTGAGCCCTCGATGGATTTTTGAGAAGTGATGGCATCTTGACAGAGCTTTGGAAGAGGATCTGTGTGCCCGCATGCAGAGAGGAGACCTTAAGGAGCCTCTATAGAAGGGGCTGTGTTCATTCCCCAGTCATCGAGGTGCTCCAGACTGCAGGGTTGTGTTCGGCCCAGGTCCTCCACTGATGCTAGTCCTGGCTTTTTGAAGCATTAAACACTACATGTCAAGAAATTTAACAATATCTGGCCAAGAACAATGGGTAGAAAAGGCTGTGGAAGAGAGAATGATGTGTCTTCTGGACTCTCCTTGAAGAAGACAAGTGTCCTGACCAGCTGAGTAGCCTCCAATGATAAGATGGCCGGGGTGGTGGATGGGAAGAGCAATGGATGTCCTGTTCCTTGATGGCTTTCAACGCAGTGTCCTACAGTGTTCCTGTAACCAAACTGGAGAGAGATGGACCTGATGGTTGGGAAACTCTCCCAGTCACAGGGTTCAAACAGTGGTGGTCATTGACCCCGAAGTCCAGCTGGTGGCCAGTTATGAGTGGCATTCCTCAGGGGTCAATAGTGGTGTGGATACTGCCAAATGTCTTCGTTTTAATCACCTGGATGGTAGGACAGGTGCACCTTCAACAAGTTCACGGATGATGCCAAGTTGGAGGAGCGCTTGATAGGCTGGAGGCAGGGCTCTTTCCAACAGACCTCGGTGGGTGGAGGAACGGGCTGATGGGGACCTCGGGCAGTTCAGCAACGGCCGATTCAAAGTCCTTTCCCCAGGATGTGACAAATCCCATGCAGTGGGTCAGCCTTGGGAGGACCGGTCTGAAAGCAATGTGGTGGTTTGGGGTTTAGGAGACCCAAGTTCCCCCCTGGGCTTCATTAGGATGGGTAAACCCTGGAACAAAGACCCAGGGGTGAGGAGATCTCCAACCTTGGAGGCATCTGCAACTGCCCTGAACAGGCTTAAGCTGCTTGTGTTTTGAGCAGCGGGTTTGACCAGAGACCTCCAGCTCTGCTGGTTCCAACTTTAGTTGCTCTGTGATTCTGAGTTTTAGGTTTTTCTGCTGTCTTATCGAAGTCTTCCTTGCCGCGATGTAAATCTTCCACGGTGAAGATTGCCTATGGTAGCAGTTGAACCCTTTCAAGGAAGGGGCATGAGTTTATAATATGTGGGGAAAAAAAATGCTGGTTAAACGTCTTGGTGGAAGTTCAGGAGGAAATGCTGCCTCTGCGGCAAGGTTTTGCCAGAAGGCCGACCACGTACTTTCCTTTTGAGCTGGAAGCTCTTGAATCTCATAGCACCTCTGACTCCTAAGTCATCTTTGTGCTGCTTTGGTAACCGTCTCTTAGACTGGCACTGAAGAGCCCCATTTCTTCCTTGGGTTTGGTGTGCCGGAAGAGGAGAGAAGTTTCAGGGATCTTTGCTGGACTCCATCACCAGTCCTGGCCTCGTGGTGAAACCGTGTCTCCAGCATAGAACCTGTCATCTGTTTTCTCAATGACAAAAAGTCTGGCTGGCAGGCCGTCCAGTGGAAGATGCCTACCTTTACTGGACCATGCCTACCTTTACTGGACCTCTTGAGTCATCTTCAAAGTCTTGCGGAGCAGAAGACTTAACTTTGAATGCATTCTCTTTGCCTGAAGCTTGCTTGAGCTCAATGTGGTGATGTCTATTAGAACCGTCCTTCAAAAGCCTGAACGAGACCCTGGGGAGAGGCTGCTCAATAGCTGAGAGGGGTTTGCCAACTGTCTTGGCTTGGGAACAGTGACCTTGGGCGTCTCGTACTTTGGAGGTACCACTTGACTGAAGAATGGAAACAGACGGCTCTTTGTCGGGACGCCGGGCTGTGAGAGAATCGCTCTGGGGCTGCCTTTCAAGCGTGGAGCCTCCCTTGTTTTCACAGCTTCATGGCTCAAGCCAGCCTTTGTCTCAAAAGGATCCATAAAACTGAAGGCTGTTAGGAGCTCCTCTGGCTGATGCTTCAGCTTCTGTCTGGCTGGAAGATCGGTTCTGCGAGTAACTCTTCTGCTGGTTGGGAATGAATGGACTGGACGCTCCTTTTCCCCAAGTTGGCTTCTCCAGGAAGAATTCTCCGTCATTGAAGGTTTCTGGCTGGAATGAGTGAAGTCGAGTTGTTAGGAACTCTCTCCAATGTTGACACCCAACGTGGTGCAGCACTTCTTGCTCTGTACTAGGAGATTAAATTCTGGTGGAACTTGCTTGTTTCTGGTGACCGTCTAGTTCTAAACTGGTTTTGGAGCTTAGGGAGCAGTTGGGGCCTCCACAGCTCCTTAGAGCCATCTGCACACCCTTTGGTTAGATGTGCGCAGCCAAACTCTGTGAATTTTCTTAAATTCACATCTCGAGTATTTTGCTGGGTCACGTTCCGCGCTGGTGGGATGCAGCGAGCAGTTCTGTGGGACGCTCGTCTGTCTTCAGACTCAGGCTGGTCGAAGCCAAGTGCAGATGTTCAGGGATGCTTCCTGCCATGTTCTCGCCAAATGACGGCAGCTCTTGAGATGTCCGGGCAATTCTTTGTCTCTTTGTCCAGCCCTCATCCTTCAAAGTCTGTGGTGTCCGTTTCACCGCCCTTTCTCCATCTCCGCTGTCTCCGGGGTCTCATCAGCTGAACTGAAGTCGCTTCTGCTAGTTGGTGGGCCAGTTGGGGGAGTAGGTGGTAGGAATCGGCCATGTCCCTCAGGAGCTCCCGCAAGCTCATGGATGGTCATCCATCCCTTATGGATGGTCACTTTATAGTACTGGGGCCAGCAGGTGATGTGGTGCCAGCAAGAGGTCCTTCTGGCTGGGCTGGAGAACAGCTGAGGTATCCATGGGGATGGCGACGGTCCCTTTTCTCCTGGAGATTCCTGATGTGGACGTGCCACGGTTTGGGGACCGGATGGACCCACGACTGGAGCTGGGGAGGTGGTTCTGCACCAAGGCAGGTAGATGTGTCCTCCTGCCTAAAATCCTTCTGCCTCTTGGGCATCTTCTAAGCACGAGAGTCAACACTGCTTGGGTTTGAGAGCTGGGTATGGATTCCAACCTCCCATTTGAGGTCCTTTTTGAATTTTCTTCTGGCTGCAAACCACCCATCTCTTCTCTCCAGGAACGATGTGCCTTGCCAGCTCCATTTCCACCCAACTCCAGGGCTGAGGTTCCATCAAGGTTCTTGCATCAGGGATGCGTTCGTGTAAGAGCTGGGATGACATCATCGTGAGCGCGTGGCTGCTTTTGGGGTTACGCTGTGTAAGGATGGGACTGGGAGGCTTGACGTAGGTGTGGATGGTTTGGGCATGGGGGAGTCGTTCTGCTCAGTTGGGTTTTTTCTTTCCCCCACCTTGGAAGGAGGTTTTTATTTATTTAAAACGTCCTATTCTCGTGCTTTGTTTGCTGTTGACATAAAACTGGGAGGGGTGGGTGACACGCCGGAAGGCTGTGCTGCCATACAGCATGACCTGGACAGGCTGGAGAGTTGGGTGGAGAGAAACCTGATGAAGTTCAACAAGGGCAAGTGTAGGGTCCTGCACCTGAGGAGGAATAACTGCACGCACCAGTACAGGTCAGGGGCTGACCTGCTGGAGAGCAGCTCTGCAGAGAGGGACCTGGGGGTCCTGGTGGCCAACAGGGTGACCATGAGCCAGCAATGTGCCCTGGTGGCCAAGAAGGCCAATGGCATCCTGGGGGGCAGCAAGAAGATTGTGGCCAGCAAGTGGAGGGAGGTCATCCTCCCCCTCTGCTCTGCCCTGGGGAGGCCACATCTGGAGTACTGTGTCCAGTTGTGGGCTCCTCAGGTCAAGAAGGACAGGGAACTGCTGGAGAGGGTCCAGCAAAGGGCTACGGAGATGATGAGGGGACTGGAGCATCTTTCTTACGAGGAAAGGCTGAGGGACTTGGGGCTGTTCAGTCTGGAGAAGAGAAGACTGAGGGGGGATCTTATCAACGCTTATCAATACTTCAAGGGAGGGTGCTGGGGGATGGGAACAGTCTCTTTTCAGTGGTGCCCAGTGACGGGACAAGAGGGAACGGGCACAAACTCGACCAGAGGAAGTTCCATCTAAATGTAAGAGGAACTTCTTTGCTGTGCGGGTGGCAGAGCAGTGGCACAGGCTGCCCAGAGAGGTGGGGGAGTCTCCCGCTCTGGAGACATTCCAAACCCGCCTGGACGCCGTCCTGTGCCACTGCTGGAGGTGCCCCTGCTCTGGCAGGGGGTGGCACTGGGGGAGCTCCAGAGGGCCCTTCCGACCCCCACCATTCTGTGATCCATGAATCTTCACGCTTCTGTAGCAGGCTCCTGTCCTCCAGCTGAAGATCTCTGCCCTCTGGGTGCCACCAGCACAGCATCGCTGGGCATCGGTCGTCTTTCCTCATGGAAAAGTTGTGGAACTGCAGAAAGTGAACAGTTGCATGAGGAAAAAAATACCTTTGATGTTATTGCGAATGTTTTCAATTATAACCTTCTGGGGTTCTCACGCTACAAGTTGTCTCTAGACGAATGCCTTCTCCTGCTGTTTGTTAAAATTGAACGAAATACTGTCTTTTTGTTTTTTGGTGTGGGGAGGGCTTTTTCTGTGTGTGAAGAAGGTCCTCAGGCTGGCCTTGTTTATGTCTCTTGTTGTTAGAGCCATGTAAATACCCAACTCGTGTTTCATCCCAGCGTTAAATGTCAAGCCGCCGCCGTCCTGCGCTTTGGCGTGGGGCTTGGGTTTTTATCTGCCTCTAGAAGCCGGGTGCCTTGAGAGAGAGCCCGTTGTGGGGGTGATCTTTGGGTTGGAAAGGGCAGATTGGTTTAGTTGGTAAGGTCCTCGGCGTGTCGCCTCTGCGTGGTTAGGGAGGGGGATGTTGTCACCTGGGCTGGCTCGGTTCATCGTCGTGCATAATGGATGGAGAGCAGCACTGAGGAGAAGGACCTGGGGGTGCTGGCTGATGAGAAGCTCAGCGTGAGCCGGCAATGTGCGACCGCAGCCCAGAAGGTCAAATGTATCCTGGGCCGCATCAGAAGAAGCGTGGCCAGAAGGGCGAGGGGGGGGATTGTGCCCCTCTGCTGCGCTCTGGGGAGACCCCACCTG
>VZSZ01007040.1:908-21701 GCA_013398815.1 Ibidorhyncha struthersii | reverse complement strand
CCCTCGCCCTGCTGGCCACACTGCTGGGGATGCAGCCCAGGGTGCGGGGGGCTCGCTGGGCCGCCAGCGCACGTTGCCGGCTCATGTTGAGCTTCTCACCCCCCAACACCCCCAAGTCCTTCTCCTCAGGGCTGCTCTCCATCTGTTTTCCGCCCGGCCTGTGCTTGGGATCGCCCCGACCCGGGTGCAGGACCTTGCGCTTGGCCTGGTTGAACCTCATGAGGTTTGGATGTGACATCTTCGTGGGCTAGGAAAGCTTTTGCCATTTTTCTGTTGAAAATCTTGAGCTAATTCACTGACGGAGACTCCTCTCGGCAGTGCTCTGCCCTTGCATCTCTTCGAAATGCCCTTCTGTCCTCTGCTCGCCAGTATTGAGGTTTTCCGCGTGTGCTTGGCTCTCACCTTGCCTTCACGCGTCCTCCTTCCTCCCCGTTGTTTCAGGTACAGCAATGACGTTACGTCGCTGCCCTTTCTGCTGGAAATCCTCACGGTGCTGCCAGAGGAGGTTCACAGCCGATCCTTGCGCATCGGAGCCAACCGCCGTACTGAAATCATAGAAGATCTGGCGTACTATTCCAGCACGGTCATCTCTCTGCTGGTAAGGAGACTGAGTGGTGACCGAGCCCTGGTTGGCTACTAAACATGTTCATGCAGCTTCTTCTCCCCTTCCACATCACTGATCCGGATTATTCCAGGTTGGATGTGATCAAAAAGCTGGTCCGTGTGGAACAAGCTGATTTTATTAGGTATTTTGGTTCCAAACAGATCAAAATCACAGTCAGGTTTCTGCTCTCAGCGCTGGGTTGAAAATGGAGCTTGTTATGGAAATTTAATAACTTTTCCATCCTCTCAGCCGGACTCTCCGTGTGAGGATGGCGTTGTTTTCACTGCTGGTGCGGAGTGTGGTATGTCTCCTGCCACCGTGTGCTCTAAGCTCAGGAAAAGGTCTTTAGGCTCCTGGACTGTCCGTTCGGTCGTTGGTTGGGACTGGATTCCTGCGCGGGCGGCAGTAGTTTTGGGTTATTTGAGGGCTAAGCAAGAAATGACTTCAGCCCATTATGGCTGATCGACCTTCTCTAGACCTTCTCTAGACCCTCTCTAGACCCACACATGAGCGCCTCTATATCTCTCAGAAAAAGGGCATTCAGGTGTTTAGAACGGTGATTTCTCTCTTCTCACGGCCCTTTCAAACATCAGAATTTCTGACCGTTGTGTGATAAGCCGAGGCCGTGCATTTAGCTGCAGGTCACGTTTAGTATTGGCCAAACAGATGGAGAGACTGTGGCTGAATCTCCTGATTCTCCAAAGCTTCCTCGTCCAGGGAGCAGCCGTGCTCTCCAAGAATGAGTCTCTCATGCCCAAAACAGGGCAGGTTTGGGGAGCAGAGAGTAAGCATTGAGGGGAATTCCTTCAGGGACTGAGAAGAAATGCTCCTTGCTGGCTCCTTCCTTTCCAGAGACGCTTCTCATGCTCCTCAGTCTCGTTTGAGCTCAGTAAATGAGTGGACGACCTGACCCCGGACTCGGGATCCAAATGGCGCGTGTGCCGTAGCCTCTACAACATCCCGTTAACCTTTTCCATTTCACGCTGCGTATCTAAAGAAGGAAAGATGACGTGTCCTCGACAGCGTGTGTGGTCTGTAACTCCACCAAGCAGCCGGTTGATGACACAGTGGTCCAAACGAAGTTGAGGTTTTGCTGCGTTTAATTGCGGTGCCTCGTCAGTGGTTGTCTCTGTGCTCTGCAGCCCCGTCTTTCCGCGCCCGGCTGCCTTCCACGCTGGGGTCGGGGGGGTCTCCCCGTCTCCCCCAGCCGCCTGCCGTGCGCCCCGCTGGCCTGCCGCTCGCTCTTCCCTTGGCGATGGAATTGCGGCTGTTGAGGACAGGAGGAACCTTTGCCTTTAGGAACATTCACGTTATCCACGTGAAATCATGGAATGGTTTAGGTTGGAAGGGACCTTGAAGATCATCCAGTGCCACCCCCTGCCCTGGGCAGGGACACCTCCCCCCAGCCCAGGGTGCTCCCAGCCCCCTCCAACCTGGCCTTGGACACCTCCAGGGATGGGGCAGCCACAGCTTCTCTGGGTAACCTGCCCCAGGGGCTCACCACCCGCACAGGGAAACATTTCTTCCTAATATCTCATCTCAATCTCCCCTCTTTGAGTATCAAACTGTTCCCCCTCGTCCCATGGCTCCCCTCCCTGATCCAGAGTCCCTCCCCAGCTCTCCCGGAGCCCCTTTAGGCACTGGAAGGGGCTCTGAGGTCTCCCCGGAGCCTTCTCTTCTCCAGGCTGACCCCCCCCAACTCTCCCAGCCTGTCCTCCCAGCAGAGGGGCTCCAACCCTCAGAGCATCTTCGTGGCCCTCCTCTGGATCCACTCCAACAGGTCCATGTCCTTCTTACGTTGGGGGCTCCAGAGCTGGACGCATGACCTGTGTTTTTATGCCGTTTCTCCCAGTTACAGAATCACCCTCTCCCTTTGCTCTTAGGCTGTCGTTTAGATTTCCTCCTTGTCCATGAGCAAAACTGCAGGCCTTTAGTTTTACCTGCGACCGTGTTCTCTGCTCCTCAGCTGATACTACTTCTTGTCTTCTCTCGCTCTAGCGCGCAGCATCTTTGCAGGTCCCCAGCGCCGTGCGGCACAGGAACAGGCAGTGGAGCTCTGGGGTGGCTCTCAGGAACCAGAGAGATGGGGGATCCCCCCGCCCCGCGGTTTGATTCTCTCTCTGCCCAGAGAAGCTTCGCTTCTTGCAGCGCGTCACTTCGTTTTCCAGCGGACTCCTGTGACCTGCCATTGCCTTCGTCCTCTCATGCCTCTCCTGCAGTCCCTCCCCAATATCCCTTCCCTCTCCCAGTCCCCTTCTCTGTTGGGACCCAACACAAACTCGGCCGCCAGCAGTTTTCCTTGGTTTAATTTGGGGGGAAAGGGCTGTGTAGAGGTGAAGGAGGGCTCGGTTTAAGTTTGCACCTGGCCTGAAAGCTTTGTTGAAGGTCCCCGTTGGGGTTCCACACTGCTTTTTGTGGGTCTGTGGTTTGGAAAGCCGCGCAGAGAGTCTGGAGTAGAGATACGAGTGCGGCTGATGCTTCTTTCTGGTGGATGTTTCACATCTGGGCAACGTCCTGCTTTGGCTTTCCCTGTGGAGGCCTGGGAAGGAGGCGGCATTCTCCGGAGTTATTCCGGTAACTCTGATGGAATGGGAATCGTGACGATCAAGGGTGTATCGGGACACAGCGCTGAGCGCTCTGCTCAGGTCCAGCTTGAGAAGACTCTCTTCCCGCCTTGAGCTGTGCGTATCCCAGCAGAGGTCCGTGCCATTGCCACCGCGGCCGTTAGGGGAGCCCAGTGCCACTTTTTCCGTGGGCTTAGTTGTCTTTGAATGTGTCCTCGTTTGCTTCTGAACCTCCCGTCACCTTCCTCGAATCCCCGCGCTGCGCTGTGCCATCCCTCCAAGCCCTCTCCAGCCCTCAGCGCTCTTCCTAGGACATCTCGGAGAAGGCCGGCTGTCACATTGGTGAGACGGGCAACGTCACCGCGCCCCGGCCGCTTGCAGCTGTACCGCAGACGAGGATCGCCGAGGGCCGCGGCGCTGTCTCTCTGCTCAGATTTTCTCTGCATCTGCCTGGAGCTTTCTTGGGAAATCCCAACATGGGGCATTTTAACCACCTGCCTGAAAGAGCAAAATTAAATTTATTGTTGTTTTTTTTTTTTTTGCATAGGATTTGAAGACTGAATTCACTTTCTTGAGTTACAAAATGAGGTTTTAAGAAAAAAAAACAAACGTAGAGGGACTGTGATGAAATAGGACATTCCACCCTCGGGATTGAAATGTCAAGTGAGGAGCAAGGATCTCTGGAAGCTCTCCTTCGTAGGATTGCTTGCCCAGTCTCGGCTCTCTTCGAGGAGAAGGGACTCTGGGATCCGTCTCCAGGTCCTGCCTGTCCATCTGTTCGTCCTTTCCCTCGGCCTGGCGAGGTCAGGGCTTCCCTTGGGGTCGGCTTTTGGTGAGGTTTGGGTGCTGTTAGGTGCTCTTGCGCAGCAGAAGCTTTGGCCATCGCTGGAATGACGCTGCGGTGGTGTGTTCGGGCTCTCCTCGGGGTGGTTTTGGGGGTAGGGCTGACCCTCAGGGCCGATCCTCTCTTCGTCAGTGCTTGTTTTGTGGTGAGGAATATTAAAGTTGAGATTTTGAGTGAGTTTAGGGGTTTATCACGTAAGAAACTTGTTCGTGTCTGTGCTCTACCAGTCCGGGACAGGATCCTGCAGAAAACCGATGGGCTGGGAATGGATGAAAAGACTCAAACTGCTTTTCTCACTTCTGGAACGGCTGCTGAAGTTGCCCGAGAGTTTTTTGGCTCTGCCCCAACATCTCCCCAAGTTCAGGGCTGCTTTACTCGGGGGATGGGGTGATGGAAGCAGCCCGCTCTCTTGAGCGTGCTTCACGGGGACTTTGAGAGCGTGCTCAAACTCCACGTGCTCTTGAGAGGATGTTTGCAGAACTGTTGCGTTCCTGAACGCAAAACCCAACGTGGGGACACGGTCACCCTAGGTAGACGCAGAAGTCCTCTCTGCTGGTGGGGACGTCCTCGGGTGTCTTCTGGTCCAGCTAGCGATTGCTGAAAGTTGTGTGGGTGCCTCTTCCAAAAGTTATTTATTATTTTGCTTGGGAAATTGCACGTTGGAGTCGGGGTCCTGAGCAGTTCTTCCTTCTCCTGTCGTAGATGACGTGTGTGGAGAAAGCAGGCAACGATGAGAAGATGCTCATCAAAATCTTCCGCTGCTTGGGGAGCTGGTTCAACCTGGGCGTCCTGGACAGCACCTTCATGGCGAACAGCAAATTACTGTCACTCCTCTTCGAGGTGCTGGTGAGTATTTCTCTGGGGACGTGAGGTGGTGGGGGGGCCTCGGGTACCGGGAGGCTGTCGCTTTCAAATCCCTGAGGGATCTTCTTGTAGGACTGGTGGTCCGCCTTGAGGGACAGAGCCCTCTCGGGGCTGCAGCGGTGAGCTCCCGTGCGCTTCCCTGCCTCCTGTTAGCCCCCGGGGAAGCCGTGAGGACAGCGCATCAGGAACGCTGATGTTGGCTGATCTCTCCAGAAGCACGCTTGAGGGTTTCCTCTGCCCGTGCGCTCGGTCCTTAGGTCAGGATTTGTGATTTCATCATCAAGACTGATGGGTGGGAAGTACCTGCAGGGTTTTAAGAAGTAAGCACAAACCCACACACGTTTGTTTTTTTTTTTTGTTGTTATTTGTGTGGAGGGAAAGAGATTCTGCAGCTCCTTAAGAGTTATTTTTTTTCCTGCCCGTCTTCTGTTTTGACCCAGAGGACGTGTGCTCCGAGGTGAGCACCATTCCCTGTGCGTGGGCAGACAGGAGAGACTCCGAAATCTCTCCCAGTCCGCCGCCCTTGCCTGGTTTTACTGGGAATGGGGCTGTTCCTGTGGGACTGGCCGGGCAGAGCGGAGGTTGCCGTGTCGGGCTGCCGCAGGGACAGAGGTGTCGGCTGGCAGGAACCTTCCCGCCACGTTGCCATTTCTCATCCTTTCACCTCCGTAAACCCACTACTACGCTCGCCAGCAGACGGTATATTGAGAAAAAAGTTCAAAGACTATTTAATCTCCTATTTATGTCTGTTCTTCTTATTCCTACTGGGCTAATCATCAGTTTTGGAGCTATATGAAGTGGATACCTTGTCTAGCTCACGCAGGAGCCAGGTTCCGTTTCTTCTGCAAAACATTCAGAGCAGAATAGAAGATTTAACGCCTGAGAAACGGCCGTTTCTGGCCGTGACGGCGGGTTGCCGCTGCTGCCGCAGGAGGCGCGCTTTTGAGCATACGTAGACTTGGAGAGAGAGAGATCATTTTGGTCTGAACGACATTGTTCTTGGTCCTTGCTGCAAGTCCAGTTGTTTTGTGGGGCTCTGGGCAAAACGTATTTGCTCGGTGCGTTGCTGAAGTTAAGCTTGTCATCCTCACGGGTTTACGAGTTGATTAGTTTTGGCTTTAAAAGTTGCCTGCAGTTGAAGAAACTGCATTTGCTTAATACTAAAATCAGTATTTTTTGTTTGGTTGGTTGGTTTTCTTTCCAGATTTTTGATAGAAAAAGGAATAAAATATTATTTTGATGTTTTCACCTTGGGAAATTAACTGCTGAAGGTGTTTGGGGTGGGTTTTGTTTTTTTTTTCCCGTCTGAATGCGGGAGAGCTGGAGAGGCCGGTGAAACGGGGGAGGTCGGGAGAATCCCGCGTCGCTGCGGCAGGGAGGGCACCGAACCCCACAAAGAGAAAGGGAGGAATTCCTGGAGGTTTCTGCCATGGCGCTGCCCCGGACCTGCGACCCAGGGCGGGAATTGCCTGTTCCTCCTCCTGTTGTTAGACAGGATCCCTCATTTGCATCTGTTCCGTGGCACCGATTTAATTAATGGAGGGATGAAGATGAGGGCTGCCATTCAGAGGGAGAAGGAGCAGAGGATCTCCCTGCAGGGTCCCGTCTCCTGAGCGATGCTGCAGCAGAAACCGGTCTCCTCTGGGACAGGGCGTTTTGCCTCGCTAACCATTTTATTGTGTTCACGGCACTTTTTAAATCGGGCGTTTTTTTCCCCTCCCTCCTTCCACCTTCAGGTGGGGACCGTGGATTGTTTGCCAGATGCATTGGGGTCTCCTGTGAAAGGACGCACGTGGAGACTTGCGGCTCCTTTGTTTCCTCCCCAGTGCTTCGCCGTTTGCTCTCTCCTCCTCCTTAGCACGCCAGCCTCGGCTCCCTCCTTAATTGCTCGGGGCTCCGCGGGGGGCCGTTAAATCGCCTGTTAAATCAGCCTCGCACAACCGCTATAAACGTCCACCAGGCGGGACCTGAAATCTGCTTGTTCACCCCAGACTGTCGCCGTGATGAAATACTTCGCCTGCGCGCACGAGCCACCTCGTCCCCTCCTTTCCCGAGGGCTCGATGATCCCGACGGCTCCCTTCCAACCCGGGATATTCTATGATTCCGTGAGCCAGCCGGGCTAACGAGCAGTGCAACGGTCTAGTTCCTTCTGAACTGCCGTGGATTTTGGTTGGCATTTTGCCTCCTGCGGTTGCCTCTCCCAAGGAAGACTTTGGTGGGGTCCCACCGTGGAGGGTCAGCTCAAGTGTCCGCGGTGGTAAAGCAGCACAGGCTTTGCGGGGCTGATAGGAGGGGGTTGGTGGGGGCTGTGACTGTGCGGAAGCCCTACAAAATATCTTAGGAACACCAAAATCCTAGTTTTCCCATTTCCATCTCATTCTATATATAACCGCCGGGTTCTTCTGCTTCTTGTTTCTTGCAGCAACAAGACAAGACGTCATCAAACCTCCACGAAGCCGCTTCGGACTGCGTGTGCTCAGCCCTCTACGCCATCGAGAACGTGGAGACCAACCTTCCCTTGGCCTTGCAGCTGTTCCAGGGCGTCCTCACCCTGGAGAGTGCCTACCACATGGCTGTAGCACGCGAGGACCTGGACAAGTAAGTCAGCTCGCAGCCACGGCTGTGCCCGGAGAGGAAGGGGACATGCAGTAATTAACTGTCACGCCGTCCCTCCGCGGTTATTTTTGGAATCCGCGGGGTTTGCCTGCCGCACTCTGAAGTCTCTTATGCAAATCTCTTGAACGAAAATGAGCGAGCAAATGGCTTCCTCGCCCTTAGCGTGCCGATTTGTGCCCAGCTCGGGCTTCGGCAGAGGGTTGGGCTGTCACCACGCTTGGCTTGCTGCGATGCCCGGTCTTCCTTGCAGCGGGCAAAGCGCAAGGGAAGTGTCCTGAGGTGCAGCCGATGCGTTGGCCAGCCTTAAAATGCAGTTTAGAAGCGACCTGGGGCTCCTGCTGCCTCCTCTCTACAGATGGCGCTGGAGCATGTCCAGAGAAGGGCAGCGGAGCCGGTGAGGGGTCTGGAGGACACATCTGATGAGGAGCAGCTGAGGGACGTGGGGGTGTTCAGCCTGGAGAAGAGGAGGCTGAGGGGAGACCTTCTCGCTCTCTACAGCTCCCTGACAGGAGGGGGTAGCGAGGAGGGAGGTTGACCTCTTCTTGCTGGTAACAGGTGATAGGACAAGAGGAAACGGCCTCAAGTTGCACCAGGGGAGGTTTAGGATGGATATTAGGACAAATGTCTTCACCGAAAGGGTTGTCAAGCATTGGAACAGGCTGCCCAGGGCAGTGGTGGAGTCGCCATCCCTGGAGGGATTTAAAACACGTGTAGCCGTGGTGCTGAGGGATGTGGTTGAGTGATGGTTTTGGCAGTGTTAGGGTAACAGCTGGACTCGAGAATCTTAAAGGTCCCTTCCAACCTAGACGATGCTGTGATTCTGTGTCCATACCTGGCTCGGCTCTTCCCCGTGGAAGGAGGACTGGATGTGCCCGCTGAGTTAAGCTTGACTTAAAGGAAGTGTAGCCTTCACACCTTGGTCAAGCACGTTGGAACTAGCGTTTCACGCGTTGGCTGCTACGAAACGTTGCTGCTCTGATTGGAAACCCTCTGATCAACCCTCAGCTGACTCTAGGCCAGTTTGTGCCTATTCTCTTCTGCCAACATCATCTTAACTTGCACAGCTCCCCGCTGGTGTTACTCCTCCTATGAGGACAGGCTGGGAGAGTTGGGGGGGTTCAGCCTGGAGAAGAGAAGGCTCCGGGGAGACCTCAGAGCCCCTTCCAGTGCCTAAAGGGGCTCCGGGAGAGCTGGGGAGGGACTCTGGATCAGGGAGTGGAGCCATGGGATGAGGGGGAACGGTTTTACAGTGAAAGAGGGGAGACTTAGACAAGAGATTAGGAAGAAATTCTTGATTTGGGGGTGGTGAGCCCCTGGGGCAGGGTGCCCCGAGAAGCTGTGGCTGCCCCATCCCTGGAGGTGTTCAAGGCCAGGTTGGACGGGGCTGGGAGCACCCTGGGCTGGGGGGAGGTGTCCCTGCCCAGGGCAGGGGGGTGGGACTGGTTGACCTTCAAGGTCCCTTCCAACCTAAACCATTCGATGATTCCTGGGTGCAGCCGTAGGTAGGAAGCAGCCAGCCTCGAGTTTGCATAAAGAAGCTGGAGCTCTTTCAGCCCTGCTTTGGCTTTCTTCTCCCCGGGATTTCTGTGGTACTCCCAGTCTGCATTGAGCTTCCTTGGGCACGAGGGCCCCAGAGGTACGTGCAGCTCCGGGAGGGATCTCGCTCCTGTGCGTTGGCGTCGCGGCATCCCCGTGTGCAGGCAGTGCCCGGCCCTGGCGCCTCCTGCCTTCCTCGTCACCTCGCGGCGGCGGTGTTTGGGTCGTTCTCCTGGTTTGAGGTAAAACAGAACCAATTTTCTTTTCAGTAATTTTACTTTTCCATTAGTTCTCTTCGAGTTGTCAGCAGCGGACAACTTATCCCGCTCCAATTCAGACGGTTTTCACTCTTCCTTTGCACGGATCCTGCGTCCCGGATGTATCAGTGAGCGCCAGTGGTGCTCCCTCTTCCTTTTTTATGTGGCTGTTGCTAACGAGCGTAGACAGATCAGTCGTGAGGTTGATCTGGAACCTCCCTAGTGCCAAACCGGTATTTCCTCTTCAGCGCCGCCTGCTCACCGCCCCGCCGGCCAACTCTTTGCCCCTTCCCTCGGCCACGCTTTATCCAGTTTAACCAGCTTCCACATGGCGCCGCGATCCGCTCGGCCCCATTTCTCCTGTTTTTAAAACGTCACTGAGAAGAATTCGATGGGTCCGATCCGTTTTTGGTGAACCCCTGTTGCCTTTCGCCTGTTTCCCTCCAAATTCCGTGTATTTGGAAAACTACACGGCAACTCGCTCGTGGTGCTGAGGGCGGATTAAGTGGCCTGTGTTTGCCAGAGCCTCTGTCCCCGATGCCAAAAGCGAGTGCGTTTCGTGGGTCTGTGAGGTGTCACTATCGACGGAGACCCCCAAGACGAGCCGTGAAGCGGTAGGGCGGATGTGCGGTGGCCGATGTTGCGCTCCTGGGATGGCAGTTAGCCAGTCCCTTCTCCTTCCACCCCGCAGGTGGAATCCTCACGTCACGACGCAGATCCTCACGTCCGAGCAGCCTCCTCACCCCTCCTTGTTCAGCCCCGGTATAGATAATGAATGCGTATTTGCATCGTTTTAGCTGTGCCACAGATCTTTAATTGGCGCCGGTGTTTTCAGGGCGCAGCGATTCCGCCGGCTGTTTGTTGCGACTGAAAAACCCCGGAGCGGTTTGTGTCGCTGTTCTCGGCAGGGTCTGGCGCTGCTTCGGCTTCTGGCAATTCTCGCATGATCTCTGCTCATCTCCCCTTCCCTGGTCATCTGCTTTTCAGCCCTCCTCCCCGGCAGCCGCTCGCAGCCCCTTGGCTCCCTGCTGAGGCTTTTTGGGTGAATTTGGCTCAAGAACCCAACGAGCATCTTCCCCCTCCCCTCGTTTCAGTGCGGGGTGCGAAGCCTAGATAGCGCAGACGCCTTTGGCTTAAGGAAATTCCACGTTAAACGAGATTTCCACAAGCGAAATGAGGGGTTGCTCCTCAAAGTTAACCCTTTTGGAATTGGTAATTATAGTATAATTCTTGTTGATCCTTCCGTTTAACACTAATAGAATTAGTCTTCAGTTGTCAGACACGTAGAGGTTTGTTACAATACCCTCTCCGCTCGGTAAGACCGGCTCTGCCGTAGCACTTCTTCCTTCTGCGACTTTCTGAAAAACGTGAAAGCTTCGTCTTCGGGAATTGCCGGGGCAGAGTGTCGTTAGCAGCATCTGTCCTCTGGTCTCTGTTGGAGACGGCAGTCTGCTCTAATGGCTTCCAGGTATCGTATACGGCTTCCAGGTATCGTATACGGGCTCCGCCGGCGGCAGCTCCCCGTGTCCCGTGTACTCCCGGGGGAAACGTGGGGGACTTGGCTCCGTTTGGGGTGTGTTTGCAGCAAATCTCTAGCCGAGTGTTGCTTTAGGATTCCCTAGACCTCGCCGGAAGAGGAATACTAAACGCGAAGCCCAGGACGAATTGGCTTCTCCTGGATCTCTCCCCCTCAAATCCCAGATTTGAGGTCATTTTATTGACGAGGAGCCACGGTGGTTGGACGTTTGCTCCGTCACGGCGTGCTGCGGCTCCAGGCTCCAGTTGAACTCACGGTTCAACTCGGACGCTAAATTCTTTTTGTCTTCAGAGCAGCTCTGTCGCCCGCGTAGGCGATGGGACGTGCCGGGTTTGTTTTTAAAGCAGGGTTGTGTGTTTGTCTCCTGGAACGGAGCACCTTCCAGGCTCCGAGTTAGACTTCAAGCTCTTTTGTAGCCGACGTGCTGTGCCTTGTCACCCGGCGCTCCGGGTTTGGAGAAGTTTTCTCGTGTGCTGTGAGTAACAGGAAAATGTCGTCAGATTTGCTTACTGGCGGGAGGCGTTCTCACCGACGTCTGAACACAAAGACAAGTTCCCCTATTTAAGTGTTTCCCAACCGCTGACGGAAAACTAAAGCAGAAGTTGGTATTTCTTGGTCCGAGATAAGGCTCTGGGGAACGTTACCTGCTCGGACCACGTCTCCCCTGTGCTGGGATACCTGATTCCCTGCGCAAGATCTTTCTGACTCATGCCCTGTTTGTTTTTCCTTCGCCAGGGTGCTCAATTATTGCCGTGTTTTCACCGAGCTGTGTGAGACCTTCCTAGATAAAATCGTTTGTACGCCAGGCCAAGGGCTGGGGGACCTGCGGACGCTGGAGCTGCTGCTGATATGTGCGGGTCACCCGCAGTACGAGGTGAGTGAGCTCTGCCCGTGTTCCTCTCATCGCCCCGTTGCCAAATCTCGCTCCTCCAGAGATGAGTCAGTGGGAAAAACCTTTCTCTTGTATTGCCACGTGGTTGGGAGGCTGCGGTTCCCCCGAGCCGCTGGCCTTGGGACGCCCGCTCTGCCTTTGTGATGCGGACATCTGGCTTCGCTTCCCTTTCCTGGCCGTGTGGGGCTGCAAGTGCAGCTCCGAAAGCCTCCGGTATTTTCTTGCCGCGTGTTCAACTTCAGTTGAGCTTTGCAGCATAGCTCACGGTGACTTTGTCCTCTGAGTAAGCGAAATGCCGTTTTGCATCAAAGCTCCCCAACCGTCCTGCCTGACGTACACAACACTGCGTTTACGGTGCTGTCTGCTTTTAAACCCCGCGTTTATTCTTGCCCCGGTTGTTGTTACCCCGAGAAGCTGTGGCTGCCCCATCCCTGGAGGTGTTCAAGGCCAGGTTGGACGGGGCTGGGAGCAACCTGGGCTGGTGGGAGGTGTCCCTGCCCAGGGCAGAGGGGTTGGAACTCAATGATCTTCAAGATCCCTTCCCACCCAACCCATGGAATGAACTACTGCCCTCTCCAGGACTGGTTTCCCGGAAGCTTTCAGAGCCTGAAAGCATCAGCCCCGAGAACCGGCAGGTGTGTTAGCTAAGGAACGGGGTAGCTGCTGCGATGCAGCTTGTTTGCGGTGGAAATCGTGGAGGAGTTGTGCTTTGTCGGGTCTCTGCGCCTCTCGCTTGGGGCTTGGTGACTCCTTTAGTCCCTTCTCCAAGTCCGTGGAGCTCCGTCTCCTTCAGGCATGACCGTATCCTGTGCCGGTGATGCTTGGGAGGAAACGGAAAGTCCACAGCTGCTCCTGAAAAAAAAATCCGCACTCATTTTTCTTCTGCAACAACTGATTATAAAGAGGCTGTAGGCTTTGGAGCAACGTCCCCTTTCTTGGAGATGTTTGCTTCTCTGTGGGGTTGCTGTCCCCTCGCATCGTTAGCTCTGCGTGCACCCCGAGCCGGCTGCCGGCATGGTTAGACCGTGAAATGCCCGGGCAGAGGCGGAGGGGATCTCCAGGTGGGCAAACTCTTCCACCGACGGGGCTCTGGTGATGACAGCGGTACCCGCAAGCAGCAAAATGCCCCGTTAGCTTGTTGGGGCGAGTTGGGAATTCAACATCTCCCGCTGCGTGAGCGAGGGCAGAGCACGAATCGGGTCGGGGTGAGGGAGCTGGTCAAACCTGCCAGTGGGAAATCTCTGATGTGAAACGAGGGGATGTCCGCGCTTTGAAGCAAGAGACGGCTCTTAATGCTTTAATGTTAATTTTTTCAGAGAAGGGGCTTTACTTCTGAGGGCTGGTGACGGGTTTTCAGCTTAACTCAGTGGGTTTCAAATCCCTTATTAAGTGAGAAGCAGCGGAGATCAGTGAAGCTGGGGGAACCGCTCCACGTTTCATCATCCCATGATGAAGCAGCGCCGATGGAAACCTGTGGTACCCCACCACGCTTGCTGCAGGCACCCCCGGAGAAGGTTTCTCTTTCAGCAGCACCAGCGGAGTGGAGCAAAAAATAAAATAAAATGCTGTGTTGCTAACAAGGCGCTGAATTTTTCTTTCTTAACCAGGTGGTAGAAATTTCATTTAACTTCTGGTACAGACTGGGGGAGCACCTCTACAAGACAGACGATGCGGTCATCCACAGCATCTTCAAAGCCTACATCCAGCGCCTTCTCCACGCTCTGGCCAGACACTGCCAACTTGACTCGGACCACGTAAGGCTGCGTGTCCTCTGGAGGCAGCGGGGCGGTAGGATGCGTCCGTCCTCCCTGCTGAGTGCTTGGTCGCTCTCCGGAGCTATAGGGCTCTACGGGTAATAGTTTTGCAGTTGCAGTAATTGCAGAGAGAGGATTGAGAGTAATTAGAATTGCTGTATTTGTCATTAAGTCGGCTCTTGTTCTAACAGAGCTTTCTGGCGTCTCGTTGCTGCGGGATGGCCCTCTCCTGCCGCTCCCCCAGGCGGTTCCCGGTTTGAGAGTTGGGGAGGGACGCGTTGTCCCCGGCTCGGGGGTGGTTTTGTTGGAATAAAGCCTGCGCAGTGCGCTAGCCGCAGTGCTCTCCTCCTCCAAGGCTGGGGTGCTTCATCCTTCTTCCATCTCCGCCTGTGCTCCTCATCCCCTTCATCTCCATCCCTTCATCCGCGTGTCGGAGCGGGAGCACGCAGTGTGTGTTCAGGCTGTTAGCGTTTTCTCCGTGCACGGTTCTCCTCTGAATGCCCTTCGGTCGCTTGATCCGGGGAGAGGAGGGCAGGAACCGATAGAGCTCTCCTCTCAAATGGAACCTCTTGTCTTGTCCTAGCTGTGGGTGAACAGGAATCTGGAGTTCTCACCCTTTTGCTCTCCCTCATCTGCGTTAGGAGGGTGTTCCAGAAGAGACAGACGACTTTGGGGAATTCCGCATGCGAGTCTCGGACCTGGTGAAAGACCTCATCTTCCTGGTGGGATCAGTGGAGTGTTTTGCTCAGGTGGGTTTGCGGGAGCATCCCCAGGAACACCCGCATCCATGGCTGTGCGGGAGGTGGCCAAGCCCTTGGTGGCCTTCGGGGTGGGGAGGAGGTCACAAGCGTTGTCTCCTCCCGCACAAGGAAGCGACCGTGGCTGGTCAGTGGTGGGGACTGTTCGGGGAGAAGCAGGAGGTCTCACGCTTTGGGGAACGGTATTCTGGCCCCAAAATAGCAGTGTGGTCTGTGGAACGTGGGGGTTCCTGCAGATCCGCGCCTGGTATTTCAGGTGTCGGAGGAGGTGAGGAGCAGACGGCGATCTCGCAGGGCGGGGGGGGGGATTCCTGATGGTGTGCCCCCGAGCTGTGTTTGTAGCTTCTTTTGTGACTGATTCTCTTTCTTGCAGCTTTACGCAACTCTGAAGGATGGGAATCCACCCTGGGAGGTGACGGAAGCTGTCCTCTTCATCATGGCCTCCATAGCGAAGAGCGTTGACCAGTGAGTGTTGACCGTCCTGCTCGTGTCCGTAAGGGCTGTGGGGTCAGGAGTTGCCTCCAAAGTGGGTTTTGCAGAGACACGGCCGATATCCCGAGGTTACTCCGAGGAGCGTGCTTTCCCAGGCAGAAACGTTTGAAAACCATGCTTTATTTCAGGTAGTCCTCAGCGTACGTGGGGTGCAGTACCCCTCGCTGGTGGAGCAGTCCTGTAGCCCGAGGACTGAGGTCTCCGCTTCCTGGCCAGGAATACGGGTCCAGGAGGGAGCTGGGACTGCGTGAAGCAGTTGGACCTTCTCTGGCGTCTTCTTTCATAGAATCATGGAACAGTTTGGGTTGGAAGGGACTGTTAAAGGCCACCTAGTCCAACCCCCTGCCATGGGAAGGGACATCTTCAGCTAGACCAGGGTGCTCAGAGCCCCGTCCAACCTGGCCTGGGATGTTCCCAGGGATGGAGCATCCACCACCTCTCTGGGCAACCCAGCCAGTGCCTCACCACCCTCGGCGTAAAACATTTCTTCCTTAGATGTGGTCTGACTGGACTTTAATGGCACAGAATTGAGTTCAGCCCTGGTAAAACAGGGTTTGTTTCCCCTCACTTTATTTCCCGAAAGCAAAATGTTTTTGCCTGGGCTGGTTATTTGGGGATCCTTCCCCATCCAGATCCTTCCACCTCCAGGGAGAGTTGTCCTGGGTACCTTTAGGGAAGGTTAAATCGCTTTCTGAAAGCGCCTTTCCTCCCCTGTTAGTGGTAGTGGCGGCATCAACAGCTAATGTCCAGGGCGGTGAGAGCGCGGTGATTCCTCTGGCACGCTGACGAGCCGCCCTGATGCGCTGGACAGCCTGGCTGGCCTTCACCGGGCTGGGAATGCCGTGTCTCCTTCCGGGGAGGCTGGAGGAGTTGCCACCTTTGCTCTACGCTTGCTGAGTCCCCTTATCTATGTCAAGGCTGCTCGTGCTGGTTTTTTATCTTCAGTTTTTAGTTCTGCTTTGTTTCCGAGAGCGCCGGCCTCTCGTGGCCTTGCACTGCTGGAGCACGGGGGTGTCTCCTCCCCGACCAGCGCGTCCCACGCGGTTCTTGGCTCCACCGAGCTGGGCTCCGCTCATGCCACGAGAGGGCAGGCGCTGCCGGACAAGCCGGAGCTCTGCCACCGGCGTGGGCTGCAGGGAGCCGGGGACTCGCCCGATTCCCACACTGGGAACAGGCTCCTCTGGCTTCCCGCAGTCCCAGGAGGATTAATTAGCTTTGTTCTCGTGCCACGAGCGCTCTTACTGGAGGTATTTAGTTTCTTGCGCTCTGTTTGGTAAAGCTGGAGGCTGCTGTGGGTCCCGGCTCCGAAAGCCCTGTGCCCTCGCGTTTCAGATATCCGTCACGCTGCCAGGTTTGCCCGGCTGATTCTGGGTGACGTGAGAGTCCGTCAGGTCCAACAAAATCAGCCGATCTATGGAAACGGGCCGGGATGTGCTTGGGGGGGGGCTAAACCAGCTGCCTCTTCCCCGCAGGGAGAACAACCCGACCCTGGTGGAGGTGCTGGAGGGGGTGGTTCGCCTCCCCGAGACGGTGCACACTGCCGTCCGCTACACCAGCATCGAGCTGGTGGGAGAGATGAGCGAGGTGGTGGACAGAAACCCCCAATTCCTGGGTGAGTCCCCCCCTCCCCCTCTCCTGCTGCCCCGACACGGGATACGCCACATTGCTCTGCCCTACGGCGAGCCCGGTGCCCGGGATTCCCCTCCTCAACCTCGGCTTTCTCCTCCGCAGATCCCGTGCTGGGTTATCTGATGAAAGGTCTGTGCGACAGGCGGTTGGCTTCGGCGGCGGCCAAGGCCATCCACAATATCTGCTCGGTATGCCGGGACCACATGGCTCAGCACTTTAACGGGCTGCTGGAGATAGCCCGCTCCCTCGACTCCTTCACGCTCTCTCCAGAAGCTGCCGTGGGGCTCCTGAAAGGTGCGGGTGGAAAAGCTGTCAGGGTTTTTTTTTTGTGGGGTTTTTTATTTGGGTTTTTTTGGGAGGTGGGGGTGTTGGATGCCGCAACCCCATTTTCACGTGTTTTTTCTCAGACGAGGTTGTCTCGGTTTGCCCTGAGGCGCTCCCCGTGTCCACATTTCACCTTCTCGAGAGCTCCTTTGGGGCAGGAGGTAGAAAGAAATCCTTCCTGGCTTTAATAAGCCGTCGCCATCCCCCGCGCTCAACTTGAAATGCGGAAAGAAAAACATTTGAAATGCTCACGGCCAAGTCAGCCACGGGTCAGTGCCGTATCGAGCACGTGGAAATCGGCTGCGCGGGGTGGGAAATTGCGAGTATTCGTCATTTTTAGAGGCAGTTTGGGCACAAGAATGTAGTTTTTCAACTCCAGCCTGCGGTCGGAGGATTCACTTCTCGCCCGGCCTTTGGCTGCTGGGCATCGTCTGCCTCTTCAACCGCGGCGGGTTTCAGGGAGGCGCAGGACTCCTGTCCTGCCTCAGAGGTTCCTGACGGATCCAAGTGCTTCCAAAACCTTTAAAAACAGAGCTTGCGCAAAGCTTGTTGCAGCTGTACGGAGACAAAACTCATGTTTTTTCACTTGTTTTGCATTTGCATGTCAATGGAAGCAGCGGTGGCCACGCTTCCCGAGCTGCTCCTCGCTCTGCCGCGAAGTATTTTCTCCTCCTCCTTTAAAACAACGCAAGGAATACGTGAGCCGGGGAGAATTTTTCCCTCCCGGTGTTGTCCTCGGCCCCAGCCACGTGGTCTGCCGACGCAGGGTGTGTGTGCGCTGCTGCCGCCGTCGGGTGGAACGCTGTGATGTGGCAGCGGGGAGCGGCCCAAGCACTTTGCCTTCGTATTTTCATTTTTGTGGGAGCCCCGAAACGCCTCGGCTGTGGGGCGGAAGAAACTTCTGTGGCCCAGCTGGGCAGGGACAAGGGCGCTGCGGGGACACGCCGGGTCTGTCTGTCTGTGCCATGTGTCCGTCTGCCTTCACATCATCCCTGTCCTCCCCGACGCCGGCATTCCTTCCTCCTTCCCGCCCCGCAGAAAGCATTTCGGTGTCTGGTTTAACCAAAGAGTTGACTTCAAACAGCGGAGAAGCATCTCCTGGTCTTGGGAAGCAGTCCCCGCCTTTGCCCCGGAGCCGTGTCGCCGCGCTCCGGCGCTGCATGCCGGCTCCTGAGCCTTGTCTCCTCTTGCCTTTCAGGGACGGCCCTGGTCCTGGCCAGGCTCCCCTTGGAGAAGATCGCAGAATGCCTCAGTGAACTCTGCGCCGTACAAGTGATGGCGCTGAAGAAGGTACGTCCCGGTCGGAGCTACGTTAACGTGCTCCTTATCCGTCACTGGTTCGGAGGGGACAGATCGGAGGCCATTGAGCTGCCCTGGCTCTGTCTTTGCCCGGTGGCTTGATCTGCTGCGGTGACTGCATGTCCTCAAAGCCAGAGGTGTACGAGGAGTCCAGGACTGAGACCATACTTGTCCCCAAGTCTCTCCTGGCTGAGAAAACACCAAGCTGGCAGAGCGTGAAGTGGGTTAAGTGGGAAGAAAACGGTCCTTAAAGTTCAGTTTATGTGCCAGGAGCCAAAGAACCTTCCTGAACCCACCTCGAATGCAGCCGGCAGCTTTCGCCCCGCGTCTCCAGGATGGAGAACGTGGGAACTCAACTTCCCTGCAGGGCAGGTGGCCCCAAAAGGTCACGTTCTGGCTGTCCCCAAAATGTGGTGGCCTTAGTGACCTTTCCACGCAGATCCAGGATAAGGGAGAGTAGAAATCTGGGAGGACGGCAGGAGGAGAGAGGGCAACCTCAAGAAAGGGACGGGCACATCCTCTGTCCCGTCAGGGTAACCTGTAGCCGCACAAGAGCGGTTCTGGAGCGCTCCAGCTGCCGACACCGCCCGCTCTGAGCAGCTCTCACCCCTCAGCAGCTTCTCTTCCACCTCAGGCCCTGCTCCCTTCTCCTTCCGAGACCCCTTTGAGCAGGCTCGGAATGTGGAGGAGACAAAAAGAGGAGCGGCTCTGAGCTTTCGGGAGTGACCTACGTGCGTGTGGTTGGGGCTAGGAGCCTCCTGGGGCCTGGGCGAGCTTTGAGGACGTATCTGCTGTGCTTTGAAGGGGATGTGGAGGTGCTGCTGGTGGGTTTCGGTGTCCAGGCAGCGGTTATTCAAGTCTTCACTGGCATCGGGGCTGCCTGTGATGCCGAAATCCCGTGATTTTCCCTTGTTTTCTAGCTGCTCTCTCAGGAGCCAAGCAACGGCCTCTCCTCAGACCCTACCGTGCCCCTGGATCGCCTCGCTGTCATATTTAGGTAAGGCAGGAGGGGCTGGCACTGCCCGTGCCGTCAAAGCCACTCACCCAGAGACCTAAAACCCAATTAGCGATGGCTCGTTTCCCCCCGGCCCCGAGAGGAATGGGCTAGAAGCTGCTCCTTCACCAAGTTCGAGGTTTCCCCAGCTCCTCCAAACCAGTTTCTGGTGCCCTTTTCCACCGCCTCGGAGGGTGCTTCAGGCTCCAGCCCATTTCTTGGGCTTTCAGCACAAAACCCGACTGTTTAGAAAAAAAATACGGTTAACCCTTCGCTGCTTTTTCACAGACACACCAACCCCATTGTAGAAAACGGACAGATCCATCCGTGCCAAAAAGTCATTCAGGAGGTACGCACGNCCAATCCCCGGCTGCCGGGCAGATCCGCACGTGTCCGGTGGCAGCGGGGAGAGGAGCTGCTGGCGAAGCACCTTCCCTCCTGGAAGCAGGGATCGGGGACCGGGTGGGGGAAATTTGGGTCTTGGAAGGGGACGCGGCTCTGGAAGCGTCCCAGGCGCTTTGATTTCTCTGCCCTTGTAGCGTTTGCAGCGCTGCAGCCGGAGGCGTTACGCCACTCCGAGCTCCGCACTCCTACGTAAAGCTAATTTACGGGTCCCGTAACGCAGGTGCCTTGTGTTCTGGGGACCGGAGCGGCATCTCCAGCGCAGGGATTTGGGTGTTTTTCGGACAGGAGGGGTGGTGGTGTGGTTGGGGGTAGGCTGCGTCCCCGGGTTCAGCCGTTAACCCCTTCTCTCCCTCTGCCCCTCAGATCTGGCCCGTGCTGTCGGAGACCCTGAACAAACACAGTGCCGATAACCGCATCGTGGAGCGGTGCTGCCGGTGCCTGCGCTTCGCCGTCCGCTGCGTGGGCAAAGGTTCTGCCGCCTTGCTGCAGCCGCTCGTCACCCAGGTACGGGGACGGCTGGCGGTGAGAAACCTCCGCGCTCGGCGCCTTTTGCGGGGACGCCGGGCTCGGAGCCGTCGTCGGAAAACGCCGGCTGGGGGGTGGTTCACGTCTTGTGAGGGAATGCCGGGCTGGAAAGCGCCGCTGGGGAATAGCGGCGGTCTCAGGAGCTCCTGCGGAAACCTGTGGGGAGGGTTCTTGCCTTTGAACTGCGGGAAAGAGCTGAGCTCTGCCTGGTGGGTGCCGTGCAGGAGGTGGCAGCCCCTGCGGTGGTATCTGTAATGTGAAAGGTATGTGTGAAACTCTGCGCCCTGCGACTCCTCGAAGAGGTGACAACCTGACGTTAGGTGTCCCCCGCTCTGCTCGGTGCATCCACCGGGCCGAGGAAGGATCCAGAAGCGAGGGCAAGCTGCCTCAGCTCCGGCAGCCGTGGCAGGGAGATGCTCCCAAGGGCAAGATTGGACCTGAGCGACTCCTTCAGGATGTCCCCTGCCCCGCTGGGGGAAGCTCTAGCAGGGGAGGGGGGAGCTGCTGCGGTGCCGACGGGCGCCAGGCGGTGCCGGCGGTGCCAGACGGTGCGTGTCTGCCCCGCAGATGGTGAACGTGTACCGGGCGCACCAGCACTCCTGTTTCCTCTACCTGGGCAGCATCTTGGTGGACGAGTACGGCATGGAGGAGGGCTGCCGGCAGGGACTGCTCGACATGCTGCAGGTGAGCGCCCCGGGGCCGGCGGGTTTGGTTCCCGCGTATCTACATCGTCGAATCACCGAGTCGTTGAGGTTGGAAAAGACATCTAAGATCATTGAGTCCAACCGTTAACCCGGCACCGCCAAGCCCACCACTAACCCACGTCCCTCAGCACCACCTCTACACGTCCTTTAAATCCCTCCAGGGATGGCGACTCCCCCACTGCCCTGGGCAGCCT